>JASDQU010209985.1:28065-40106 GCA_032191745.1 Picea mariana
TTGTAACATGGTCATTTATTACCATATTTGTAGTGCCTTCTTGTTTCATGTTTGTTAGTATGTCTTCCTTCCATACTTGTTTCTTTGTTGATAATTAAATGTTTATTGGCAAAGACATTTGGATTTTCCATCATCTGTACTTCAATTTTTAATGATATCCCTACTTGAATTGGAATAATGATTGTTTCTTTGTCGACTAGTGGTTCCTTGTTGACACGTTGATCTAACTTTGGTTGTGTGTTTTTTTCATCCTTCAACTTTTTGATTTGCATAAGCAAACTTTAATTATGGTTCTTTAGGAAAAAAGTTCTTCATCATTTTCTGACTTGTCGAATTTATTTTTAGGTTTATGACTCTTGATTTTCTCATCCTTTAACCTTTTGATTTGTTCAAGCAATTTCTAATTAAGCTTCTTTAGGGAAGAATTATCTTTGTCCTTCTCTGATGATTTCTTCTTGAAATATTGATTCTCCTATTCTAAATTTTGATTGCACTGTGTTTTTTTTTTCCTTAGAAAAAAGTGTAACTCTATTCATCCAGAGAGAACCAAATTACATTTTGGTAGGTGCTTTAAGCACGGTCCAAACATGGAAAAAACTTAGGTCATAAAATAAAAGTAGAAAGAGGCCAATGAGTTGGTTGATAAGCCACAACAAAGTATACAAAAAAAAGAGTTGAGAACATTCCTGAAAGAAAAAATATATGTTCAGATAACCACATGAAATTCCACCACGGAGAAGCACGCCAGAAGAGAAGTCCCAAAAAAAATACCCTGGAGACAATATGGACCAGGTCAGAGCAGTTCGAAGCTCCCACATCAACAAGGCATGCATCAAACCCTGAAAAAACCAGCACTAGTGACTAGATGGACTAGGTTAGAGTGGTATGAATCTCCCTCATCTTCTGGGCATACATCAAACCTTGAACATACCAACAAAAGAGAGAGGAACTATAGACTGATGAGAGAAGACCACCAAAACTTGTCGAGAGTGGGAAGAAAGGTGACCCCAAATAAAACCCAGATACTGGATGGACTAGATCAGAGTGGCATACATATCTCTCTAAAAAGAGAGGATCCAAAACTCCAAATCCCAGCTACAAAAGATCTGAAACTTGGCACCAGAAAAATTGTAGCCAAACCCACAGAGCAAAGGGTATGCATCTGACCCTAAACGAACCTGAAATGTAAAAGGGAGAACAAATAAGCATCATGATAACCTGCCAAAGCAGAGGCCACCCACAGAGAAAATCGATGGCAAGACTGCCATAAACCTCGAGACAACACAAGACGTGCCAATGATAGATTCGAGGTGAGAATAATACATCTCCAGTAGAACCGCACCAGAAAACACGACCACCATCATAAAAATTCACCTCATCCAGAAAGGAAAGCCCGATCCGCACGAACCAGAGAGAGGAACCACAAATAAGGAGAGAAATAAAGTAGAGACCTCTCTGAGAAATACACAGATTTGAGAAAAAATGGCCAGGAGACACCCCCGCATATGCACCCATAAGCATGATTGCATCTCGAACCCAAAAGAAAAATGGATCCGCTCCCAGAGAAAACTCCAATGGAAGAACGGCCAAGCAAAAGGAGGTTGCAAGCATCGAACCCACTCAAAGGAAGAATAGATCTGGGCAAAGGACTTGAATTGAGAAAAGCAAGAGAAAAAGGGCAACAAAATTGCAACACCAGGAAACGAATGGTCGTCGCCGCCATCCAGAAGGAATCCTGATCCACGCACCAAGATCAAAGAATGGGAAGAAAGGAGACCTCCCCGCAAGAAAAAACATGAAAGGTAGACTCTGAATTAGGAGAAAATGTCAAGGAGAAGAAGGCTTCAGGACGAAGGAGGCCACAGACAAATATGCACTTGGGAATATGAAGGGAATAGTAAAAACAAGGGGTTTGCAGCCCGGGAAACCCTAGTTGCAGACCCCCTCGTCCCTCAGAAACATTGATTGCACTATGTTTTATCCTTTCACTTTTTGATTTATGCAAGTAGTTTTTGACTACACTCTTTTAGGCAAGAAATTTATTTTTCTTTATCAATGACAACCTTGTCAAATTCTTGTTGTCAATCTTGCAACTTTTGTATTGACTTCTGGCTATCTAAAGGATAAATTTTGATACATCCGTTGAGTCTTGTAATGAGGGTTCCACTAAGCATGATCTCATTGTAATGTCCTGCAATGTTATCTTCTTCTTCCTATAGGAGAATGGAAAAAATGTCTTCTTCATTTTCAAGATGAAGGTACCCGGTGTTTCTAGCCAGGTGGAACCAAGAATTATCTTAGCATATTTATTAAACATAGGTGTTACATTGAATTTGGATATGAATTTATAGCCATCATTTTTTACAATTTATTAATTTTATATATTGTTTTCCAAAAGAGTACTCTTTATTTTTTATTATACTTGGCTCTATTGATGTTTGGACAACATCGAGAATACATTCTTCCATATATATATATATATATATATATATATATATGACATGATATTTATAATACAATGCATAAATATACTTAANCTTGGATAATAAGTAGCTACTTATTATCCAAGGGACACATCCTTTCATGGATGGTCACCATATGTTCTCTATATATGGAAATCTCATCATTGTAATAATACATCAATCTATTATAATCATTTTGTCTTAGCATTTTCTATTGTACTTGTGTCTCTGTGCATGGTTATTCTTCTTGTGATCTTGATTATTACTATCGTTATTGTTCATGGTTTATGCTTCAGTTCATGTAAATTTGTAAAGAAAATAAATGTAATTGAAAAACAATAAACTCCAACATGGTATCAGAGAAACGTTCTTGAAAGAAGACTATTGCATAGGCATTGACCTTCTATAACAACTCGTCATACCTTTCTTGCAATTCGTTGTTTTGATGCAACTACAACTCCGTTAAAGTTTCTGCACTCTTCTAACAACCATGGTGAACCATATTTTGGTCAAAGATAGCCTTGATGGAACAACCAACTTCAGTTCTTGGAAATCTAGATTGCTCATCACTCTAGAAGAGAGTGACCTAATGAAGTACGTTGAAGAAGTTGTACCATAATCAATTGATGATGCAGAAAAATATCAATGGAGGAAGAATGATGAAAAATCCATAAATATCATCATCTATTATGTGAGAGACCATTTAATCCCTCACATCTCCAACTTGAAGACATCTAAGAGGATGCACGATGCCTTGAAGAATTTGTTTGAGAGAAACAACACCAACAAAGCACGTTCCTTGAGACGTGAGATTCAGAATCTCAAGATGACGAAGTCTGATACAGTTTCCACCTTCTTCATGAAGATTTCAAAAATCAGAGGTCAGTTGGTTGTTATTGGTGAAATCGTCTCTGATAGAGAAATTTTAATGATTACCCTTAATGGTATTTCAATCCATTGGGAGCCATTCATTCAAAGTATCAGTGGGCGATCCAAATTGCCCAAGTTTGATCGTTTATGGGAAGACTGTACTCAAGGGGAGACCAAACTTGCAGCGAGAGGCATGCAATGTTCCCATCATGATGACAATCAAGCCCTTGTTACTCATGCAAGGAAAAGCCAAGGAAAAAGAAGAGGTTTTGGCAAAACATTTAAAGGAAGGAAGTCAACAACAACTTCTGAACACAAAAAGAAGGACATTTCAAAGATTTAGTGCTTCAAATATGACAAGTATGGCCACTATGTGCAAAATTGTCCTACATTGAAGAAAGGAAAGAAACATGCTTCCACTTCTAATGTCGATTCAGAACCACCTCAAAGGAAGTCAAGGAATGCAAGCATGAACGATGAAGATTTCTTCTTTATTTCATCCCTCTCAAGTATGGTTCCTACTAGTAATGATTTTTGGTTGATTGACAGTGGTGCTTTCAGACATATGAATGGATAGAGAGAGCAACTTACAGATCTAGTAGATAAAGAATCTTGTTTTCATGTTGTACCTGGTGATGATGCCATATACACTGTGAAGGGAGTTGGATCCACTTCCTTACAATTGGATTCTGGCACCCCAGTACATTTGAGTGATGTATTATTTGTACCTGGGATGAGAAGGAACCTTGTCTCTATTTCAGCCTTAGAGAACAAAGGCTACAAGGTTACTTGTTATAATGGAAAGGTTCTTGCATGGAAAAATAACTCTAGTATGGATTATGCCTGGGCGATTGTTGTTTGAGAGGAAAGATTGTACATATTGACTATCCGACCAGTTCATGCCTTGGGACATGATTCTATCAGTTTGAGCGAACTATGGCATAGGAGACTTGCTCATTTACATTATAGAGCTCTTCCCACTCTGGAGAAGATGGTGACAGACCTTCCAAAGATCCATGTTGAACACGATGGCATTTGCAGAGGTTGTGCTCTTGGAAATAATGTCAAGGGGTCCTTTCCGAGCAAGGACAACAGATCTAAGGGGATCTTAGACTTGGTTCATACAGATTTATGTGGACACATGAGAATTGATTCCTTGAGTGGATACCTATACTATGTGATCTTCATTGATGACCACTCTCGAAAGAATTGGATTTACTTATTGAAGACCAAGGATGGATTCCTTGCCATATTTCAGGAGTACAGAGCACAAGTCAAAAACCTGACCAGAAAGAAGATCAAAGTGTTGAGATCAGATAATGGAGTAGAATACAACTCCCAGGATTTCAGTGATTCCTGCATTGAGGCAGAGATCAAGAGGGAGTACATTGTTCCTTACAATGTCCCTCAACAGAATGGGGTCGTAGAGAGGAAGAAAAAATATATTTTTGAGGCAGTCAAGGCGATGATTCATGATCAACATTTACCTATGTTTTCGTGGGCAGAAGCATCCATGAATGCAGTGTATGTTCAGAAATAAGTCCTCATAAGACTTTAAGGAACGTGACTCCAAAGGAGGCCTTCACCAGAGTGAAGCCTGAGGTTGGACACTTCAGGATATTTGGGTGTCCAGTATACATTTATATACCCAAAGAGAAAAGGAACAAGCTAGACCCTTCAGGTAGAAAGGGTACATTTGTGGAGTACAATGAGTCTTCAAAGGCATATTGTATCTACTTCCCTAGTCAGAGACGAATTGAGGTGAGAAAAATATGTTACCTTTGAGGAGGAGGTAGCCTTCATGAGATCTAGAGGATCTCACATGGAAATTGATAGTGAGAAACATGAAGAGATGGTTCCTTCTCCCCCTCACCCTCCAATAGCTCAGAGTGAGATAGTTGAGCCTATTGATCCCATTGATCATGTAGCTCCAGTTGATGTTCCCAGAGAAATTTTAGTAGGTCAGAAGAGACCTACATGGGCTCGTCAGACTCTACAGGAGGCAGAAGGACATGCATCTCCTCATGATACCTTCCGAGAGAGTAAGAGACCTCAGAGATATATGTGCTACGCTGCAACTATGAGCCACATCATTGATTTTGAGCCTTCATGTTATGAGGAGGCATCTAGTCAACCAGTATGGAGAGATGCTATGATGGAGGAGTATCAGTCCATCATGAAGAATGGTATGTGGGATATTGTTCTGAGACCTGAAGAGAAGTCTATAGTGACTTCCAAGTGGATCTATAAGATCAAACATACAACTGACAGGAGCATCGAGAAGCACAAAGAAAGAATTGTTTCTAGAGGATTCTCTCATGTGGAGGGAATAGATTATGAGGAGACATTTTCTCCTGTTTCTCGATACACTTCTATCCATGTGATTGTTTTCCTTGCAGCATCCATGGGTTGGAGACTATATCATATGGATGTGAAGACCACCTTTCTCAATGGAGAGATTGAGAAAGAAGTATACATCGAGCATCCATATGGTTTCATCATACATGAGAAGGAGTCTGGGCTCAATAATCCACCTCAAACTTGGTATGTGAGGATTGATGGACACCTGATGAGTTTGGGCTTCAGAAAAAGTTTTGTTGATCCCAACCTGTACTACAAGACTGTTAATGGTGAGTCCCTGATTTTGGTCCTCTATGTTGATGATTTATTCATCAACGGTACAGAGAGCCTTATTGTTGAATGCAAGTATGCATTGGCCTATGAGTTTGAGATGAAGGACCTTGGTATGATGCACTACTTCTTGGGACTAGAGGTGTGGCAGAGAACTGATGAGATCTTCCTAAGTCATGGGAAGTACACAGTTGAGATATTGAAAAAGTTTGGGATGTTAAACTGTAAACCCATGGCTACACCAATGGTGACGAATCTGAAGAAACTAAGTGTGTCTTCTTCTTATTCCGATGAGATTGATCCAACCCTATACAGACAACTGATTGGATCATTGATGTATCTAGTTAACACCAGACTAGATATTTGCTATGCAGTGAGTGCACTTAGCCAATTTATGAGTCAATCGAGACAAACACACTAGATTGTTGTGAAGCATGTGTTGATATGCCTGTGAGGAACAATTGGACATGTTCTGAGATATACTTCCAATATTGACATGAGATTATAGGGATATACTGACTCTGATTAGGCGGGGAGCACAGTGGATAGGAACAGAACCTCCAGGTGTTGCATCACTTTGGGATCTGCCATGGTTTCTTGGTGTAGCAGAAAATAGACTTATGTGGCCTTGAGCACCGCAGAAGCAAAGTACATTTCATTGAGTGTGGAAATCCATGAAGCAGTGTAGCTTCAAAATACCCTTGCATATTTATTTGGACATGTGCTAGATTCCACCATTATTCATTGTGATAACCAAAGTTATGTGAAGTTCTCAGAGAATCTAGTGTTTCATGAAAAATCTAAACACATTGAGATCAAGTACCATTACATCCGAGACATGGTGTAGAGGAAGGTAGTACTGGTGCAGTACCTTCCTATAGATGAGCAGGTTGATGATGTTCTTACCAAACCCCTTTCCAAGATGAAGTTCGAGTACTCCCATGACATACTTGGTGTGGAAGAGAATTCCTCCCTCATTGAAAGGGAGTGTTGATGTTTGCATCTTCCTGAAACATTCTCCAGACCGTACTCCTCTGTGACTAAAGTGAATTGATCTGTGATGACACTTATCCGAGAAGGGATAAGTGGGTTTTGTCTTATAGCCCAACATCCCTTGTGGAGAGCACATGAGGACATGTCAAGGAATTGACCTTGATGTCACACACTATGGGGAGTTGAACCTAGTGTTTCTAGAGGGAGTAGCCTCTAGAATTCCACATGGGAGTGCCATGTGTGACAAATATTTTCCAGATCGTACTCCTTTGTGACTGAGCTAAGTTGATCTGTGAGGACACTTATCCGAGAAGGGATAAGTGGGTTTGGGCTTATAGCCCAACATCCCTTGTGGAGAGCACATGAGTACATGTCAAGTATTTGACCTTGACGTAACACACTATGGGGAGTTGACCCTAGTGTTTCTAGAGGGAGTAGCCTCTATACTTCCACATGGGAGTGCCATGTGTGATAGAACTTTTTGCTACAATGTCCCGAGTAAGCATCGGGTGGACCTTCTCCTAGATTGGGTTGCAGACCAAATAATATAGGATGCATTTATCACAAAAATGTACTTGTGGTAAATGGGCCTGGGCATAGTCCTTCCTTGATCATGACAAGGAATAATATGGACTCGAGGTGCTTGAGTTGTTTTCCATGTGTCAGTTAGCATCATGCTAACATTCACTCATGGGGGTGTACCTATGGTAAACAACCTTGGTTGAGAATGTCTCCCTCGTTGAGAGGGAGTGTTGATGTTTGGACAACATCAAGAATACATTATTCCACACACACACACACACACACACATATATATGTGTGTGTGTGTGTGTGTGTGGAAGAATGTATTCATGATGTTTTCCAAACATCAACACTCCCTCTCAACGTATTCCTGATATTTATAATACAACATATACATATAAATAAGTAGTTACTTATTGTCCAAGAGACACATCCTTTCATGGATGGTCACTATATGTTCTCTCTATATGGAACTCTCATCATTGTAATAATACATCAATCTATTATAATCATTTTGTCTTAGCATTTTCTACTGTACTTGTGTCTCTGTGCATGGTTATTCTTCGTGTGATCTTGGTTAATAATGTTGCTATTGTTCATGGTTTATGCTTCAGTTCATGTAAATTTGTAAAGAAACTGAATGTAATTGAACAACATTAAACTCCAACAGGATCCACGATTAATAATTGATTTGTGAAGTTGATGTTGATGTAAATTTCCTTATGGTTCATACCAATAATGATGTTGATCTTTTTTTCTTGAGTACTCCCTTTGAATATTAATAATATGAAGCAGAATGTTAGGAGACCTTTGTAGAAAAATATTCTTTCCTTATTTTTAATAAATCCATTTTAAGCCCTTTTTTTTTCTTCCTTGGGAATTACTCTTAAAATTTCCCCTTCTATAAGTGACTTTAGATTATTTAATAAAGTCTGTTGTAGAGAAAACCAAAACCATAATGTATTTATATATAATATTATAGTTATCATATAATACAATAGTTATTATTTTATAAACATACTATTATATCCTTCTTATGATCCGAAGATTCACAAATCATGATGCAAGTAAAGGGTCGTGACTTGCAAAATGTTGTTGAATATTACATTTTTATTCTAAGGTTGGCACTAGAGTTTGAAGTCAAATCAGACAACAACCTATTACTATAGGCTATACGATTTGATTAGTATAGAAGCCATCTTCCATGAGAACTAGATACTTCTAACAATGGTGATGACAAGAAAGTGATTGAGGCTAGTTTTGTTGTGAAATGATGACTTTAATTCATGTTTGAAGAAATGAACTTCAAGACCAATTTATGGTTATTTCTAGTTATTCATTATTGACTCTAGCAGTGGTCAATTTGACTTAACCCATGACATTTCCAATGACCTTTATGTTTGATGTGCAACTTTGGAATATCCTTGTTATTTAAGATGATTCACATTAGTTTCCATGGTTTCCAAAAGACTTTTTGATAACATAATTTTTTTGGAAATTTCTCCAATTGATGAAACCAAACTGACCTAAAAACATGCAATCATCTTCTCATTGACAGGGGTGATTTCAATTGGGTGGTGATGGTCTTAATTCCTCTTGATATGCAGGAAAATATACCAATGGAGGTAGATATTTATCCTATTGGTTTTGTCTTTTCCTAATTTAGGTTTCTTGCAATGAACATATTTTCTTCAATCAGATTTTTTTTTATTATAATATTTCTTCAATTTGTAGTGGAGATATATTCATTTTGTAGAAATTATGAATGACCAAGGGCGAATTGTGGTCATGGACCAGAGGTTCAAATAAATTCTAAAAGTATGGGGTTGGCCAAAGGCCAAATAAAAAAAGTTTTGATAAAAAAAAAGTGGCCAAAAGTTGGATCAAAGCATGGCTCTAATACCAAATAAAATGAACAAGGTTCATTTCTTGAATACAACATAAACAACTTGGTTCATAAACTGAATATCCAAAATAAATGGAATAACATAAAGGAATCCTTACAAATTAAAATGTGATATTGAATAAAATATGAGAGATAATGATTTACAATGATGACCAACATTGGTATATATAGGCCTCAAGGTGACCTATCATGTAAATCTGTGCCTTTATGTGATGCACATTTTAATAATTAATATCCTAAGTTCTCTAGTCTACATGTGTGTGTGTGTAACAAACTATAATAAATATGCAGTATATTAGATGGAATAGTAAATGAGGAAAGAGCATTGGATTTAGGGTTTTAAACCCTAGGAAATGCTATAAAAGAGGAATTGACCTCAAAGGATGGTTTAAACCCTAGGGATACCCTCAAGAAGATGTTCTCCTAAAAACTTTGAATCCACTAAAAAAATATGAAATCTTCGTTTTTCATTCACATGAAAACAGTGACGCGACCAACCAAAAGACTCAAATCAAGAATTGGAAAAATATTGAAATACATTGGTAGGTGAACCCTCAAGCTAGATAGTTAAACCCTATGCACAATATCTCCAAAAGGCACATAAAATAGGCTCAAACAAATTTGATGAGCCATCCTTCTCCAGCCAACAATAACACCATTAAAAAAACAACCTTAAGGCTCCTTGAGATAGGGATTCTTTCACATTCAAAGTTTGAAGTTCAAAATACTAGCATTAACAACCAAGAAAAAACCATAACCAAGAGAAAAGTGAATAGGAGGTTCACACCCGCTCTGTGACCATGTTGAGAGAGAGAGAGAGAGAAAGGAACCAACAACAAATCCTAAATCTTACAATAATGAGAAAACAACACTTTATAAAGAATGAACAAGTGCACTAGTGCTCAAGCATAAGTGCGCTAGAGAGATAACCCATTAGTGTGATATAGAGAGACAACCAAGCACATATCACACCAAGAAGACAAGAGGTTCCAAATGTATATGGTGCTCATAGGCTAAAACATGTGTATCATAGAGATCTATAAAACAACATAATGAATATTACAAATGATACTTGAATGTATATTTATACACAACTCAAGAGGTAGGGTTCCCTCTCCAATAGAGGTTATGGGCCCACATAATGACTAGGTTATCCTTAACCATGTAGGAACATAATAATTTAGTGGTGACCAGGTCAACTTTAATCACAACACTAGAAACATACTAATGCATAATAATAATGATTACAAAGTGAGGTTGACCATGGCCATAAGTCGTTGGATGTGATATTGCATCATCATTTCAACATATTGTTTTGTTGGGACCACTACAACTCACTCATGAATTTTCTCTCTATGGTAATGTGGTTCTTGGCTCATTTCCTCTAAGTGCATATTCTCTTTGTGGGAATTTAAAGGATTCGTACCTTTTATTCCACAATTGTAGAAGTAAACTAACCTTTGTTTGAATCCACTGTATCCTTTCCCTCTACATCTAAAAAACACTATGCCTTGTCCCTAGACGTGAAAGGTATAATCCTCTTTATAATTTTCAATCTTTTCTTCTTTTGTATCTTCCACTTTGGGTGTGAAATTTCACCCTCTACCCCTGCTACATGCACATCTTCCTTTGTCAAAGTTTCTAATACCTACCTACATTTTGCACTAGTTTTTCTTCCATTTTCAATGCTAACTAATATGTTTCCTCTACTAAATGTAATTTATGTACAAATTTTGTATCTTCCACCTTAGGTGTGAAATTTCATCCTCTACCTTTGCTACATGAACATCTTCCTTCGTCAAAGTTCCTCATGCTTACATTCTGTGTTAAAAGTAATATATGTAGATTAATCTTGTATTGAATAACAAAGTGCAATTCATTCACATACCTTGAAACCTGTTAGTCTCCACATATTTTGCACCTAGGTCAAACTGACAACTTGTAAAACTCCTACATGTATTCCTACACATTTTGATCCTTTTCCTTAAACTTTGCAATTGTTTAAACATGGTTTATATGTTATCCATGGGAAAAAATTCTCTCTCAAGTTTAACATCATACTACAATTTAGTTGTCTTTACATTTTTTCAGTTGCTCTCTCACTGCACATTATCCCATCAAATTACAATGTGCCCATTTAAGTTGATACTTGTGAATTTCACTCTCTCGGTGTCTTTGTCTTCTCAAATTTGAAATGTGTTTTTCTTTCACTAGTCCAAACTATTGATTTCTCCCCTTTCAAACTTCCACCACAGTGAGAAACGTCAAGTTTTGTAGACATGTTTCTCCTTAGTAATCTCACAATTTGTCCCATACACACATTAATCGGGGAAATCAACTTTCCTTCAACATATTTTCAATGCAGTGCATGTGTTACAAATCACTACTCTCTCATTAACTCCAAGACTCTCAATCTTTCCTCCCTTCCTCTCTTTATTGATCTAATCCTCTTCCTCTCTCTACATTATATTGTCGATCGAATCCATTTAACTACTTGACTCTTTACATCATGGCACTCTAACAATAGCCCGTCTCTTCATCTTTTTCTTTGTTGCTTCAATTCCACATGCATCTATTCACCTTTTTTTGCATGTTGCTCCTCTTTTGCTCAAATATGTGCTCATTGTTTTTCCATGTCTTTAGCATGATCTTATTTC
>JASDQU010209986.1:9512-20110 GCA_032191745.1 Picea mariana
ACGTTCACCTGTGCTCGTCCATAGTCACGTCCACTCTACAGATATTATTTCCCACTGCCTCACACAGGAGAATCATTTGGAGTTTTTTCGTCGACTCTGCTGCTTAGAGGAGGATAATACATCATATTCATTTATGTTCACATGATGATGCACCCAACACTTTGGGATTTCACACATTCACCTTGTGCTCAGCCACATGCACGTCTAACTCAACATATCGCCTTTCCCACTGGATAATCATCTGGAATTATTCTCAACTCTCTAAATGGAGGAGGTCATCTCTACGTTCCAGCTCTGTCTCAAGAAGGAACCATGTACCCTTCTTAGGGGCTTTCTCTCAGATTTGTAAGCTGAGAGAAAGACTCACATAGCTGTAATGAACCACATCTCACAGGTTTGTAAGCTGGAGAATGTCTCACATAACTGTAACCATCAACACTCCCTCTCAGCTAGGGAGGCATTCTTCATCATGCCAAGTATCACATGGATGTACTTTGAATTTTGTCTTGGTTGGAGTCATCAACACTCCCTCTCAACTAGGGAGGATTTCTTCATCAAGTTAGTTTGGTGAAGATGTCTGCAATCTGATCATGTGTAGGAAGGTACTGCATGTGTATGATTTTCCTCTGCATCATATCTCTAATATAAGAACATTTCATCTCATCGTTTTTAGATCCATCAGGAAACACTGGGTTCTCAAGGAATTTTACGCACGACTCCTCGTTATCATCATAGAATCCATCTCATGGTCAAGTAAATCTGTCAGAAACTTATGAAGCCACATTGCTTTGTACACTCGATTCTATATACTCTACCTTTGTGGTACCCAAGGCCACAAAGTTTTGTTTCCTGCTGTATCAGGAAACCATGGAAACCTTTATGGTAGAACAACAACCAGATGTGCTCTTCCAGTCCACTATACTTTCTGCTCAATCTGAATCAGCATATCCTGCAAACTCAAGTTCACACTGGAGGCATATCTCAATCCATATCTAACTGTCTTGTATATATCTCAATACATGTTTTATTGTTATCTAGTGAGTAGATCTCGGTTGACTCATGAAATGAAAATCACATTCACTACATGGCATGAATCAAGTCTGGTGTTAACCAGATACATCAATGATCCAATCAGTTGTGGATCAGTCTCATCTGAATCATCATCAATCTTTTTCTTTAAATCCATCACGATGGATTTTGCATTCTGTCGTACTGAACTTCTTTAATATTTTCACCGTATATTTTCCTTGACTCAGGAAAATATCATCGATCCTCTGTTATACTTCTTGTCCCAAGAAGTAGTGCATCATACTCAGATTATTCATCTTGAATTCAAAAGTAAAGGATTACTTGTATCCAACAATAAGGATTTATGAATAAGTCATCAAAATCAGGCTCTCGTCACCAACATTGTAATAATATAGGTTTGGATCAACAACACTCTTGATGAAATCCAAACTCATCAAGAATCTATCTATCTAATGTAGTTTCCAACTCATGGATGGTAGTACGGATGGAAGTGTATCGGGTTTACTAGATCAAGTGTCTCATCATAGACAACTCCCTCTATTTGTGAGAAACCTATGTCTATAGATCTCATTTTGTATTTCTCGACACTTCCATCAACTGCATGTTTGATCTTATAGATCCACTTGGAAGTTACCACAAACTTCCCTTCTAGTCCCTGAATAATATATTATAAATCATTCTTTAAGATATACTGGTATTCTTTTGTTATGGAATCTTTCCATACTTGTTCTCTTTTTGCTTCTCTAAGAAAAGGAGGCTCAACATCAATGAAGTGGCTCATGACTGAAGGATAGCTCGAAAATCTCTTTTTCTTTCTTGGGATGTGCCTTGAGAGGATTGTATGTTTCTTTGCCTCTTGTAGAGTGAGTCTAGGTAGGCCTTTTATGCCCTACTATAATATCTCTGAACATATCAACTGGAGCAACTGGATCAGCTGGAATAATGTCTGTCTTCCTCTATACTTCCGAAAGGGGAGAAGTTATTGTCTCACTGTCAATCTCCATCTGAGATTCTCTGGATCTTGAAAGGCTATCTCTTCTTCAAGGACAACATCTTTGCTTGTCTCAATCTATCTCTGACGAAGGATGTAGATCTGGAATGTCTTCAAATATTCACGGTTATCCCATAAACGTATCCTTTCTCCGTGAAGGATCTGGCTTGGACTTCTTCTCTTTGGGTACATGAAAAATACACTAGGCACCCAAATATCCTGAAGTGTTCAATCTCAGGCTTCACTCCGATGAAGGCTTCTTTGGGAGTTATGTTTTTCAAAGTCTGGTGAGGACTCTTGTTCTAAACATATACTGCATCATGCATGCTTCTACCCATAGAATCGCAAAAGGATTTTGATCATGCATTATTTCATTGGTTTCCTCGATGATAGTTCTATTCTTCTTCTTTCTTTAAATAGTTTTGACTCCCTCTGAGTCAAGTGGCTTCTTCTGAAGGCTAAACATCTTCCCTTGTTGTTAACCTGTCTTGAACAAGTAAACAAGAAGAACCAAAAAAAGAATATCTCCTAAAGGAGAATAATGAGTACATCTCTAGAATCAAAATAAATTAAGGATTGTTGTCACAGCTACAACACCTAATTGTAATGTAGAAAACTTTAGAAATATAGGTTAGGGGAATGAAAAATACAACAATCAAACCTGGGGTCTTCACTTCTAATTGTTGCTCTTCTGAATGCACTGAGATCCTTCTGGATCCATGGCTTTACCAAGAATGTTCCTTCCTCCTGTAATTTTTCTCATGATAATGATACAAATAATATATATACAAATGCATACCTGAGGGTGCTGATATGATTTCTCCAATGGCACATGGTTGATCTCTGTCCTCTGACATCTTCATGAAGAAGGTAGTCACAATGTCACACTTTTTTATCACCCACAATAAGCCTTCCTCCGAAGTCTTGTCTTCCAGGAACTTGGAGTTTCTTGATCCATCAAGCTTATCTTCCATCATAGTTCTTGTTCACCATAATTTTAGATTCTTCACAAACACTTGTCAACTAGACTAGAAAACCTAACGGCTAGGCTAGGCTAGAAATTTTAGGTTCTATTGGACTTATGACTGCCAACAATAAACCTTTTAAATATAGGATAACACTAGTGAGCTGAAGAGATCCTTCATCGAGTTGCAAAAACCCTAATTCTGAAATTTCTGCAGAAATTTGTGAAACCCTAGAAACCCTAGGGAAAAAAAGTCAAAATGATCGGAAACGAAATCTGAATCTTGTTGGAGGTGCATTGAAGGAGGCCCTACACTCCTATTCACTTTTTATCCCCAACTTCCAAGTGACAAGTGTTGAATCTCCTCAAAGAGGTAGGTCATACAAAATTTCTGGAAACCCTAGGAGGGTCGTATGGTTTTGCAGAAGAGAGAGGAGACTTGGTAGATGCTTGTGCAATGGGTTCTTTCAAGACCTATGCTATGATACCATGTTGATTTTTCAATAAGAAAGGTTAAACATGAAGTTCATTCCATTTTTAACATTTAACCATAACCATTAATTTTGCAGCAACCAAGATCACAAGAAGAAGCACCATGCACAAGAACACAAGAAGTATCCTGGGAAACCCTTCTCAACAAGGGAAGAAAACCCAGCCAAATCCTTTGCTATATTCTTCAAGAGAAATACCTTCACCACAAAGAAATACCTAGCACACAAGAGGGTTCTCAAACCCTAGAAGACTAGTGCCCAAGAGAGGTGCGCACTTTTCCCAAGTAAATGTACTTGCTGAAATTTCCAAACTCACATGAAAGATATATTTCTTCAATGGGGAATTTACCTTTACTTATACTAACCCGAACCTGTCAACATAAGTGTCTATTGGCACAACATAGCCAATCTCACTATCTTATAATATAATTAATATTATCCAGATTAATTATCTTTTACATTTATTACTAATCACATTAAGGTGGGGCCGACCTGTACCCTTTACATAACAATTAGGGTTACAGGCAGGTCTGACTCTTGAACAATATATAGCAAGGGATCTGATACACCCACTAGTGCTCATCCACTAGGGGCGCATCCATAGGGATTTCATATCTCTATCTCACTGCATTACACAGAAGAACCAGATCTTCTCATGTTCACCTATGCTCGTCCACAAGCACGTCCACTCTACAGATCTTCTTTCCCACTGCCTCACACAGATTAATCATCTGGATTTTTATTGTCAACTCTGCTACTCAGAGGAGGCTAATACATCATCTTCATTTCTGTTCACATGACAATGCACCCAACACTTTGGGATTTCACACGTTCACCTTGTGCTCAGCCATAGACATGTCTAACTCAACAGATCGCCTTTCCCACTGGATAATCATCTGGAGTTCTTCTCAACTCTCTGAATGGAGGAGGTCATCTCTACGTTCCAGCTCTGTCTCAAGCGGGAACCACATACCCTTCTTAGGGGCTTTCTCTCAGGTTTGTAAGTTGAGAGAAAGACTCACATAGCTGTAATGATCCACATCTCACAGGTTTGTAAGCTGGAGAATGTCTCACATAGCTGCAATCATCAACATCTAAAGGGTGTAGTTCCATAGGTCATAGTTCTGGATGGTGTAGTTCCAGAGGTCAAAGTTTCAGAGGTCATAGTTCCATAGGGCATAGTTCAATATGTCATAGTTACAGAGGGCGTAGTTCCATAGGTCACAGTTCCATAGGTCACAGTTCCACGGGTCATAGTTCCAAAGCTCATAGTTCCAGAGGGTGTAGTTCCATAGGTCATAGTTCTAGAGGTCATAGTTCTAGAGGGCGTAGTTCCAGAGGTCATAGTTCCAGAGGGCGTAGTTCCATGGGTCATAGTTCTAGAGGTCATAGTTCCAGAGGGTGTAGTTCCATAGGTCATAGTTCCAGAGGTCATAGTTCCAGAGGTCACAGTTCCACAGATCATAGTTCCATCGGTCATAGTTCCAAAGGTCATAGTTCCAGAGGTCATAGTTCAAGAGGGCGTAGTTCAAGAGGTCATAGTTCCAGATGGAGTAGTTCTAGAGGTCACAGTTCCAAAGGTCACAGTTCCACAAGTCATAGTTCCAAAGGTCATAGTTCTAGAGGGAGTAGTTCCAGAGGGAGTAGTTCTAGAGGTCATAGTTCCGGAGGGCGTAGTTCCACAGGTCATAGTTATAGAGGGTGTAGTTCCACAGGTAATAGTTTCAGAGGGGGTAGTTCCACATGTCATAGTTCTAGAGTTCGTAGTTCCAGAGGGCACAGTTCCATAGGTCATAGTTCCACAGGTCACAGTTCCACAGGTCATAGTTCCATAGGTCATAGTTCATAGTTCTATAGAACATAGTTCCATAAGTCATAGTTCATGGGGTCATTCCACATATCATAGTTCCAGAGGGCATAGCTCCAGAGGTCATAGTTACACATTTTATAGTTCCAGAGGGTGTAGTTCCAAAGGTCGTAGTTCCACGGGTCATAGTTCTTGGGGTCATTCCAGAGGTCATAGTTCCAGAGGGCGTAGTTCCATAGGTCATAGTTCCATAGGGCATAGTTCCAAAGGTCATAGTTCGACGAGTCACAGTTCTTGGGGTCATTCCATAGGTCATAATTCCATAAGGCATAGTTCCAGAGGTCATAGTTCCATAGGTAGTTCTAGAGGTCATAGTTCCAGAGGTCATATTTCCAGAGGGCGTAGTTCAATAAGTCATAGTTCCAGAGGGCGTAGTTCCACAGGTCACAGTTCCACAGGTCATAGTTCCAAAGGTCATAGTTCCAGAGGGAGTAGTTCCAGAGGTCATAGTTCTAGAGGTCATAGTTCCAGAGGGCGTAGTTCCAGAGGTCATAGTTCCAAAGGGCATAGTTCCACAGGTCATAGTTCCACAGGTCATAGTTCTAGAGGGAATAGTTCCAAAGGTCATAGTTCCAGAGGTCATAGTTCTAGCGGGCGTAGTTCCACAGGTCATAGTTCCATAGTTCATAGTTCCAAAGGTCATAGTTCCAGAGGTCATAGTTCTAGAGGGCGTAGTTCCAGAGGTCATAGTTCTAGAGGACGTAGTTCCAGAGGTCATAGTTCTAGAGGGCATAATTTCACAGGTCAAAGTTCCATAGGTCATAGTTCCAAAGGGAGTAGTTCAAGAGGTCATAGTTCCAGAGGGCGTAGTTCCACAGGTCATAGTTCCAAAGGTCATAGTTCCAAAGGGCGTAGTTCCAGAGGTCAGAGTTCTAGGGGTCATATTTCCAGAGGTCATATATATATATATTGGATTTAAACTACTATATCCATCACCCTAATTTCCCCCCCTTTTAGAATCACATTTATAATATTTCTAATTTGGATTATTCTTTTTACTTATATTAGTTTCATTTGGACCTTGTTCATTTTTTGAAGATACCTGGAAAGATGATTGAATGCCATGTGTAATATTTACCAAATACTATTTTCCACTCTTCATTATTTAGATCTTTTTGTAGAATCAATAGATACAACTAGATTCTTCCATCTAAGGGAGGTTTTTCGGTCCCATCCTTGAAAATATATTTCCTTTAGTTTCACTATTTGAAAATATGTCATTTTTTTTTGTTTGTTTTTGTTGTTTTTTGTTTTTCATCGATATAGTGGGTTCAATGTCATCACTCATATGTAGCCTTGTCATATTTGATTTGAACATTCTAACACACTTGGACTGATGGTATGATTTTTTATGCCTCCTCTAGATTTGGAATGCATTAGAGCATCATGATCCATCACCACCACCTCAACTTTAGATAGGGTAGTTTCCTCTTAGCTAACCCATCAAGGTCAATGGCATTTAAATTTTTATGTTCTCCATAATTGTGTTCAACTAACAACAAAATTCACCACGGAAAACAAGAAAGTGAACCTTGAAGTCATTGCTTAACTCTATAAGAACCCTTTCACTTGATAAAGTATACAACATGATTAATTACCTTCGTGCACTAACCCAAAAATCATTTGGCATCATATTCTCTGTGCTTAGATGTTTCTTTGTTGAAAATAAAATTACATCATGATCAAAAACTATAATAGACGGTCGAACGTAGTAAAGGCATTTATGAAGAAAAAATCTTGTAAGTATACATCTCCTACTAGGTTTAACTTCACCATTGAAACACATGAGAACTTGTTTAAAGTAGTTTACATAGATAATTTGGCTTGGAAGAACAAGACCATTGCCACCTATACATTATTTTTTGTTATAATATGTGATGGAATTTTCAATAGTGGGGTAGAGATTGAGGTAAAGAAGAAGAGTTGATATCATGAACCTTGTTTGGGCCATGCCATATTTACAATGAACATTGACTACATTATTTATTGATATCTTCCTTCAACTATGAGTATTCACTTAGAGAATATGATACTATGAGTTAAATTGGAGAGTAATTATGAGGCTAATTTATGAGGAAAAAGCGTAGCCATGAATTTTTATAGCTTTTTGTGAGAAAGTTCCTCGGTGAAAGTGCATTTCATATTCCTAACATCTCATAGAAAACTTGGAAGGCCAATGGTGGAAAATACAAGTATATAAAATGTCCCATGGTGCTCCAATGTGCTTATTAAAATAAACTACAATGTACATCAAGGTTGTCATATGAATTGCACCAAAAGACACCATCTTCTTTATGAAGTATTACTATGTGGGCATTGACCTTCATGTCCTAAATAAAACTCCTTAAATATTCCATGACATCTTTAGTCATACATGCCCCAGGAAAAATCACATCAGTAGGATGAAATGGTGCCAGTATTGTCAAAAACAACACTATTGTTAGAAGAAAATAAAGGTTTGCAACCCTTTGAAATTGACTGGCATCCAATAAGAACACTTCCATAATGGCATCTTCCATATATGCGTGCTTCCGTATATGCACATATACAGAAGATGGACACTTCCATAATGGCGTCTTCTGTATATGCACATATACAGATGATGCATATAAATGCGTGTATAAATGTGCATTTACAGGACAACTTCCTTAAATGTGCATATATGGAAGCACGCATATACGAAAGCATGCATATATGGAAGCGTGCATATACAGAAGACGCCATTATGGAAGCGTAAAACTTCCGTATATGTGTCGTCCGTATATGTGCATTTACGGAAGTCGTTGTCCATATATGCATAGTCCGTATATGCGCATATATGGAAGCATGCATATACGAAATTTGCATATATTGATGACGCATATATGTGCATTCACGAAAGTGGCCATCTTACGTATATGCATTGTCTGTATATGCATCTTCCGTATATGTGGATTGATGGAAGTCGTCATCCGTATATGCGCATATACGGAAGTGCGCATATACGGAAGGTGCATATACAAAAGAAATTTATGGTAATCCAAATGCATCTTCCGTATATGCGTGCTGCCATATATGCGCATTTAAGGAAGTTGTCTTTCATAAATGCACATTTATACTTGCATTTATATGCATCATATATACGAAAGCGTGCATATACGGAAGCGCGCATATATGGAAGACACCATTATGGAAGTGGCCAAATTCCGTATATGCGTCGTTCGTATATGCGCATTTACAGAAGACGTCGTTCGTATATGCATATATATGAAAGCGCTCATATACAGATGATGCATATACAGAAGGTGCATATACGGAAGAAATTTACAGTAATCCAAATGCATCTTCCGTATATGCATGCTTCCAGATATGTGCATTTAAGGAAGTTGTCATCCGTAAATGCACATTTATACGTGCATTTATATGCATCATCCGTATATGCACATATATGGAAGCACGCATATACGAAAGACGTGATTATGGAAGTGGTCAACTTTCGTATATGCGTCGTTCGTATATGCACATTTACGAAAGTCGTCATCCATATATGCGTCGTATGTATATGCGCATATACAGAAGCGTGCATATATGGAAGCGCGCATATACGGACGATGCATATACGAAAGGTGAATATACAGAAGAAATTTATGGTAATCCAAATGCATCTTCCATATATGTGTGCTTCCATGTATATGCATTTAAGGAATTTGTCATCCGTAAATGAACACTTATATGCACATTTATATGCGTCATCTGTATATGTGCTTATACAAAAGCGCACATATACGGAAGATTCCATTATGGAAGTGGCCAAGTTCCATATATGCATTGTTTGTATATGCGCGTTTACAAAATTTTCTTCTGTATATGCACATTTGTATATACGAAAGCATGCATATATAGAAGACACACATATATGGAAGACGCCATTATGGAAGTGGTCAGCTTCCGTATATGTGTAGTCCGTATATAAGAATTTACGGAAGTCGTCGTCCGTATATGTGCATATACAGAAGACGTCGTTATGAAAGTGGTCAGCTTCCGTATATGCATCGTCCGTATATGCACATTTACAGAAGCCATCATCCGTATATGCGCATTTACAGAAGCCATCGTCCGTATATGCGTTATCCGTATATGTGCATATACGAAAGGTGTATATACGAAAGAAATTTACAGTAATCCAAATGCATCGTCCATATATGCGTGCCTCTATATATGCACATTTAAGGAAGTTGTCATTTGTAAATGCGCATTTATATGCATCATCCGTATATGCGCATATATGAAAGTGCGCATATACAGAAGATGCCATTATGGAAGTGGTCAGCTTCCGTATATGCGTAGTCTGTATATGTGCATTTACGGAAGCCTTTTTCCATATATGCATCATCTGTGTCGTCCGTATATGCACATATACAAAAGCGCGCATATACGAAAGGTGCATATACGGAAGACGCCATTATGGAAGTGGCGAGCTTCCATATATCCATCGTCCGTATATGCGCATTTACGAAAGTCGTTGTCTGTATATGTGTCGTCTGTATATGCGCATATACAGAAGCGTGCATATACAGATGACGCATATACGGAAGGTGCATATATAGAAGAAATTTATGGTAATCCAAATGCATCTTTCGTATATCCATGCTTCCATATATGCACATTTAAGGAAGTTGTCATCCGTAAATGCACATTTATAGGTGCATTTATGTGCGTCATTCGTTTATGTGCATATATGAAAGCACACATATACGAAAGACGCAATTATGGAAGTGGCCATCTTCTGTATATGCGCATATACGAAAGCGCACATATACGAAATATGCCATTATGGAAGTGGTCAACTTCCGCATATGCGCATTTACAGAAGTCATCGTTTATATATGTGAATTTACATAAGCGTGCATATATGAAAGTGCACATATATAGACGATGTTATGTGCTTTCTCAGACTCCTCGGATTGAAATTTCTGATGTTACTACCATCGATTATCATCGACCCTTTTAGCAGGTCGTAGAATCTTTCAATTAATCCAATGATGGTCGACTTTCCCGATCCACTTTGTCCTACAAGTTTCATGCTTTTGCCTGATTTTATCCTCAAGAAGAAGTTATTGAATATCATAACATCTGGACAAGCTGAGTAAGCGAAGTCTATGTTTCTCACCTCCATGTTTCCTTCTATCTTATCTGTTTTCTTGCCCCTCTCATTGTCTGGGTTTATGCGGCTCTCTCTATCTAGGATGCCAAATACAGATTTGACTGCATCAAATC
>JASDQU010209986.1:20130-36078 GCA_032191745.1 Picea mariana
CTGAGTAAGCGAAGTCTATGTTTCTCACCTCCATGTTTCCTTCTATCTTATCTGTTTTCTTGCCCCTCTCATTGTCTGGGTTTATGCGGCTCTCTCTATCTAGGATGCCAAATACAGATTTGACTGCATCAAATCCTTTAGCGATGTCACTGCTCATACTTCCTGTGTTTTCTATCACTCTTACGATGCTCATTAGAATGAAGAAAACTTGGAAAAGAGCTTTGGAGGTGATTCATCCTTTTGAAACAAACTTCCCTCCATACCAAAAGCCCAGAGCTATATTTCATAAAGCTTCCTTCCATACACCTCATAGTTCCACAAGTCATAGTTCCAGAGGGTGTAGTTCCACAGGTCACAATTCCACAGGTCATAGTTCCACATGTCATAGTTCCAAATGTCATAGTTCGAGAGGGTGTAGTTCAAGAGGTGGTAGTTCCAAAGGGTGTAGTTCCAAAGGTCACAGTTCCACAGGTCACAGTTCCACAGGTCATAGTTCCAGAGGGCGTAGTTCCAGAGGTCATAGTTCTAGAGGGCATAGTTCCAGAGGTCATAGTTCCAGAGGGCATAGTTCCACAGGTCATAGCTCCACAGGTCATAGTTCTAGAGGGTGTAGTTCCACAGTTCATAGTTCCAGAGGTCATAGTTACAGAGGGCGTAGTTCCATAGGTCATAGTTCCACAGATCACAGTTCCACAAGTTGCAATTCCACAGGTCATAGTTCCAAAGGTCATAGTTCCAAAGGGCGTAGTTCTAGAGGTCATAGTTCCAGAGGGCGTAGTTCTAGAGGTAATAGTTCTAGAGTGTGTAGTTCCACAGGTCATAGTTCCAGAGGCCATAGTTCCATAGAGCGTAGTTCCACAGGTCATAGTTCCAGAGGCCATAGTTCCATAGAGCGTAGTTCCAGAGGTCATAGTTCTAGAGGGCGTAGTTCCTCTGGAACTATGACCTCTTGAACTATGCCCTTTGGAACTCCAATTGTATTCACTCCAATTTTGTCTTTCCATTTTCTAAGTTTCACAATGTGATATAAAGAACAATATTATGTGGAATTTTGATGAATTTTCTACATTATAATGAATTAATAATAAAAATTTTATTTTTACATAAAATGAAATTGTCTTTACATCAAAATATCTCTTTTCCAATAGAATAGCAAGTTACACTACCAACAAATAAATAAAAGGCCTTAAAAATAATGTATTGAAACAACACTCAAAACAACTTTGATATGTTTCTTTGGGATATGAGAACCTTAAGAAATGACTAGATTGTTTTCATTATTGTATTCAATAGTTCACCATTCTTTCCAATATACTTCTATCATTTTGAATAGTTTGTATTGAACGAAGTGAAGCAAAGAAACTCAATATTTTGAACAAATGTAAATAGAGGTAAAGCTAAAAGATCTAATGAATGCAATGAAGATGCCAACAATGTTCATGAAATGCAACTGCTAGCTAAAGTTATTGAGAAAGATATCATCGCATCTTTGGAATATAACCCTGCAAGCAGACATTCCTAAACAACTACTTAAAAATACATGCAATAGAAAAAACAATTAGTTTCTTCAATTTTCAATTATAAATCACCAATTTAACATGTTGATTTGTAAAGGAGAATACTCGTGATCCATCCATTATACTTGAGACAATGAGAATATTCATTTAAAGCAAATGAGATCTGAAATTTGCATAATTAGTCACAAAATTGAAATAGAATATATCATAGCACACCTTTAAATGTAGTAGGCTTATGTAGGAAATTTCTATTTTTAAGGAAGGGAGATTTTTAGAACCAAGTATCTATGTAGAAATCAAATATAAAAAATGGATAAGTCTTCACTACACTCAAACTCACCTACAAAGTAACAATAATATAAAAGTATGTGAAAACAATATGGCATTTTGAATTCCAATAAGCATAATTGTTACAATATAGAGTCAACAATACTTCTAGAACGATCTAAGCATAAATAAGTTAAGTCATGCAAAAATATATATCTATAGGCACAACATCTCTTATAATGAACTCCACAACACATAAGTTTATATTACTAGTTAATGGAATATTTTATGATACTCGACTAAAAAGAAATGTTGAATGATTTTTTTCCTAACATATTATTTTAAGGTAATGTCACTTGCCCATGATTGTTAGTTTTCCCAATGTACTCAACAAATAGGTTTTATCATAACATTCTATATCATGAGAATAAGGTGTAAATTCTTGTTTTTTGTTCCAACTATAGTTGATTCACTTAGTGAACCTATAACATAGCATATGTATTTGTGTAATATTAAAAAATGCTCCTAGTTTCACTAAATACTTCTTATAATCTCATTGTTGAATTCCCCTCCCAACACACTATTGTATTTCAAAAACTCTATTTTTACTAAATATTTTAAATATTCATTTTTTGTGACATTTTGAATACCTTTTTTTATTTCTATTTTTATTAAGTGTGGTGACATGACACAACTCTTATATGCTTTGCACAACTTTGATAATTGGTATAAAAATAATGAAATATGAAAACAATGCATTGTTGATAGATACATTAATTTTGGTCATTAATAATATTAGTTTTATCCTATATTCATGATCTTACACTTTAACATTATATTGAGCAATACCAACTCCTAGAGTTAATATGTAATTCCTTAGCTAAGGTAAAATTCTCTAGCATCATGCTTATCATGGGAAGCTTGTATTTGTGTTGATGCTCATTCTTGTGATTATGCTCATATTTGTTTGTGATTATGGATAGATTTAGATGTAAATCTCAATAAATGCAAAAATATAAATACCCTCTACCACTTGTAACTTTTTAAAGAAAGAATACAAAATATATGTCTAAAAAAATTGAATTTTAGTGGATGATATCATCACCCATGATGAATAACATCATTAAACTAAGTATCAAATCAATATAATAAATATCAAATCAATATAATAGTGACATTAATATAATATTATACTTTTTAAAGAAAAAATATATTCTTACATAATCAAGATAATACACTAATAACAAAATATATTTCTAAAAAATTTGAATTTTAGTGGATGATATTATCACTCATAATAAATAGCATCATTAAACTAAGTATCAACACATTAATATAATATTATAGTTGAATAATTAATAACAATAAAAACTTGTAACTATAAATATAACGTCTTATAATTTATTGTGATTAAAGGAACATGACACAAAATTAAATTCTAATTTATTGTGGTTAAAGGAACATGACACAAAATTAAATTCTGAATGAAGTCATGGTTTGGTTTTGAATATAGTGTGTATGTAGTATTTTCAAGTGCCATGATACAATAGTAGAAAGTCAAAAGTTTTAACTCATATAAATATTTTATAACAATGTCATGGATAATAATTTATAACCATGTTATAAAATAGCAGTTGAAACTCTAATTGATATTATTGGGTTTTTGTAAGTGTTGTTTCTCAATTCTGTTCATATGTTTCTTTGATTAAGAACATTAAACAATTTCATTTATATATTTCAAGTTATAAACCATATGATATTTGATATTTTCACAAGCATTCAAAATTTTCGAAGAAAAGCTAATAAGAAGGACCAGTTCAAGGCTCCCCTCGCTATGAGCTTTAGATAAACTATGCATCCTCTACAGGAATATTACAATCTTTCTAACCGTTCTGTGTAAGCAAAATAGATTGGTCCCTGCTTTCATAGCTCTATTTTCCAATGGAAATTGAAGGAAATCCGAAAATTCTATTTGCTTAAAATTTATTGAGCATGATCAGATGTGTAAGGTTATAATATTTTGAAGATGCTCCTTTTTGTCTTATATGGAATTGTAAAACAACGTAATTATGGAATTAGCAATTGTAATTACAAAATGTTATAAATACAACCCAGTTTATAATAAATTTCGGTTGGGAGACCGATCAGTGTAAGTCAGTGGACAAGTTGCCAATTCCCCACTAAAGAGGGTGAGATTTATAGCTTTTACAGAAATTTCATTTTCCCATTCTTTAAATAGTTTTCACTGAAAACGACCATTCCGAATCTTTGTCCGCCCAACTTTTTCAAAATGAAGCCTTATAAAGGGCACTCAAATTCTCCGGAATTTTGCTAACTCCAGAAGCAAAGTCTGCCTGGGTCAGTTGAGTTGCTAATTTTTAGGCTTCTGGATCGGACAAAAATCCCAAAATCAGAGTTCATCCTGTTCGAGCTCCGGATTTCTAAACTTCGGGATCAGACCAAAATCCAGAGGCGTGAAACTCTGCCCTGGGAAACCCTCCTGGCAATTATGGAGTCGACTTATTTTAATAAAGAGTACACAATATCAGTACTTTATTTTAAAAAAATTGTAGCGAATATATCGTGGAGTTACAGTTGGTTTTGGGTTTTTTTACGAGAGCAACAATAATGCAAGTGATATATCGGGATTGATAAACCAAAAACTTGTTTGACCTGCTCTCCAATCTATGAAACAATGCATCGACTTTTTCTGATTCGATCTTTTGCTCGACGAGGCTTCCTACAAAGCTTCTTACTAGATTCAATTTCCTTTTTCCCAAAACTCTGGGTGTCACGCAGCCAATCCTTGAAATTGTCATCGCGCATGCAACACACTCCGCTGTGGACCTATATTTCGTTGATCTCGAAGACTGTCGACGCTTCAATGGCTTCTCTCACTTCTTCTGAGTTGGGAATGTACCAGGGCAGATTGAAACTATCTCTGCTCTTGGCCCCATGATTCCCTTCACCAAACAAGGTTATGTCTATTAGTGAATGAATTATTTAATTTGGCTTAGTTGAGAGAAACATTATTTCATTACTTACCTCAGAAATAAGGTCCTCCCAGGATGATTCGATGTCTGCACCGCAGTATCCGTCCTCTGTGCTGAATTGGGGCGACCGATTGCGCATAACAACATGATGCCTCCACTTTCCATTTCATGATCTTAAGCACCAAAGAATTGGCGCAGGCCCTTCTGCGATTGTTCTGCATACGCTTTCGCTATATCTGCATTGTTCCCATTAATACAATTCCATCTGCTATGTCATTCTAACTGCCAGACTCGAGTGTGAAGGCGGTTATCTCTCTGCAACGCCCAGTTTTTTGCTTCAAAATTTACAATAAAACAAAACATAGAGTGGGTGGTTTGCAAATTCAAAATCCAAATTTGAATGGGCATCAATCCTTGGCGCCTTTACTCAATTCAAAATTCAAACCATCATGGCATTAATGCGCTGTATTGGTCATCACTCTATATCATATGTGGTACGCGAAATTTGAATTTGGTTATAGTGCGCTCGTCCATCCATTCACCAACCTGCAGTTGCAGTTAATTACTATAACGAGACATTCCACGGAACAGGGTCACAGCGAGGTCGTCCGACACAGGTCTGGAATTTGACGTCTCACAGGACGTTTTTTCTGTTTTTAGACGTATTTGACACTGACTAATAAAATTTACACGTCATCACTCACTGGCATGAGAATTATCTACCTGTCAGTTTGACGTGTGACCGCCTTCAATGCCCATCAAAAACTCTAGTGGGTATACGGGCTAGGTAGTAGGGCTAGCCTGCTAGGTAATAGGGGTCACGAGTCATGTAGGGTACGCATTGATAGCTTACATAATACACATGAAAGGGGTTCGAAATTAGGGAGTCGAAACCCTAGACACTGCCCGCCAAAATAACCCAAAATTTAATCGGAGAGAGAAGTCCAAAATAGCAAGCAACCGCCTCACCTCCTGGTCGCTCGCGATTACCAATGAATTTCAACCCACCTCGATCCCCTATGTTTCATCCTTCTCCCTGAGCAATGGACCGATCAATCGAGAAACCAATAAGTTTAGAAGATGGATAGATTGATCATTCTCCTGTTATAGATGAACCGATAATTTCAGTCTTCCGATTGAAAAAGTTGAATTTTGAATAAAATACATAAAACCCCACCAACCCTTCCTTCCTTTTTCTTCCCTCCCTGGGGTGGGAAGAAGATTTGAATGAAACAGAGAATGAAATGAATGATATGTGTGTGCTCTTGTCTTCTGCTATCTGCCTTTCTGGAATTCTTAGCCCCTAAACCCTAACCCGTTATTCGGTTTTATAGTAATCCTACTCATCACGGACATGGATATGGGCGGGCAGGCAATGGCATCGGCATCTCATGGATGATGGATGGGGTAAGGACGGGTCCGTCAAGCCCAGGTTTCTTCGTTGGCGATGGTAACTACTCATACGACTCTGGGGCCAGGACCTTGTGCCCGACCTGCCAGAAACCATAACCAGTACAAGAAGCCATTTAAACCTTGCATGCTTTGAACCGGAGATGGAATGTTTCCCATGAGCCAAGAGTTAATGTTGAGAGCTGGAGTATTAAATCCATGCATTGGAGACTGGATCGGAGGAGACATGGCTTCGTAAGAGGATAGCCTCCTTAATGACCAAGATATGGAGTCTGCAGCCTTCCACGAGTCACATGGGTTTAGTTCCATTCAAGCATAGATGGCTCGTTGTGCTGTCTCGAACTTTGCTTCTCTAAACTTCCTTAAAAATATATATTTGAATTGAGTACCAATGATAGCAGTGCAGCTGTCTGAACTGTTCTAGTAATAATAATATCAGCAGTAGAGCAGCCGGGTTGTGTTCCCCAACGTGCTGGTCTCATGCTCAACCCTCTATTGTTCGGTAATGAAGTTACTGCGGTTGCTTTACATCCATGCAATCTTTTCCGTCGCATTACAGTTCATGGTGGCTCAAGCCTCACCTCATTCATCAATTTTTGGTGAGTTTTTGGGATTCGTTTTTGTTTTCATCAGTATTTGGATTAGTTTCTGCTTGTTTTGGCATAGGCCTAATACTCATTTATCCTTGTTTATACACATGTAGGTAAAGATAGATCTTTTAGTATTAATGTGAGTAGGAGGAACAAACCCAAGCAGTTTATTTTGTTTTCTTTTAACTTGCACATGATGAATAGTGCTGCTCTTTTCTCTGCTTTTAAGATTTTTAATCTTGTTTTGTATTCAAGGAAGGGCTATGATTCAAGGCAAGAGCTCGAAACAACTGCTCCATAGCGAGACCCTCCCAAATAATCAGGTGCGGTCCTAGCTCCTTAAATAGCTCTTTAGGATTTGGGATCTGTATGAGAACATTGTATTTCAGAGGTTTTTTCCTTTTTATTGTACCGCAATCAGTGAACAAAGTAGGATTCTTCTCCAATCAGCAAGCCTGCCTGGAGCCACATGATTTCCATACATTTTTTTAGATTTTCAGCTGGTGAAGTTCGGGGTTCTGTGCTTATTAGACACCCACAATGTCACCGTGGCTTGGAAAGTCTGCATACAGTAGTTTCTATCTGCCCTTGGATTGGTGGTGTTTTAAAATGTAATATTTTCAGGTTCAGGTGTCAATATGGCCTGTCTAAATGGTTGTGCTAGTCTGCTAATCAAACCCAAAACACCGATCCTTATTTAATCCATAAAGTTTTTTGGTTCCTTCAGTAAAACAGAGTTGTGTAAAGTGAGTGCAGAATTGAGGTCGGATACTCCATGTGACAAAACCTGAATAGTCCACACTGTTTAAGATAAAATTAACATATAACATAAAAAAAAAATTGACACTTGTAAATCTACATAAAACGTAAAATGACAGGTATGAAAAACAAACACCTGTCATCAAATTTTCACTTGACAGGTAATGTAAATTTGAAATTCCAGGCCTGGTCCGACAGGTTAAGTCGGCGATTATTGGGCTGCTGCATGGTGGATAGCCATAGCCGTTACATGACGCATGGTGGATAGATCATGGCATGCCATGATGGATCATATATTTTATCATTTGACCATGCAGCAACCAACCAATGATTGGTCTGCTGCATGGTGGATAGTCTTTTCCCGTCAGCACGACCTCCACCGAAATGATGGACGAGAAAAGCAGTATGAACTCTGGATGCTCTTTCCATAATCGTCCGTGTCTCTAAAGAATTGAACCCTCGATCTTGCAGTGGCCTCCGTATAGTTCGTCCTGGAATGGGCGAGCACAGTGTGGCCCTGCTTCACCATGGTTTTTCACCAGAAATTGGTCGTAGTTTCCAAACCCTACGATGCTAATATTTAATGGCTTTTCTTCTTCTTCGTAATCAAGGGGCCCCGCGACGTCCATTGCTCTGCTTCCTGAGAGCCTTAGTAGGGCAGACTGTGTGAGGGTCTGTTGTTGGATTCCATGAGAAACGAAGAGGCATTGTCGCGGAGGGAGTTTTCCGAGAAGAGAGCTTGGTACTGGAGGGAATTGTCCTAAAACAATTCCTGAGAGCCTCAGTAGGGAAGACTGTGTGAGGGTCTGTTGTTGGATTCCATGAGAAACGAAGAGGCATTGTCGCGGAGGGAGTTTTCCGAGAAGAGGGCTTGGTACTGGAGGGCATTGTCCTAAAACAAAGCAGGCGAGACCTTGATGAATATATGAAACTGGTTAAGAAGATGATGAACCATCTCCCTGCGTTAGGAAAATGAACAAGAATGAAGGGGGCATACCAGTGGAGTTTCTTTTTAGCCAAGCCACAGGTGGCACTCATCAGGGCCAAAAATTGAATAGCAACAGTGGGGGAAAGACGATCAAGAAGGTGGCAGTGACTGCACATCGACCGCTCTGCGGTGAGCAGAGCGGTGACTGCATGGCGGTGACTACACATCGACTGCGGTGCACATAAAATGTTGTGAACTGCCCACAATCATTAACACCGCCACCCTCCTGGTTCTTGCATCTGGATATGATATCAGACTCTCTTAGATCTGATATAGCTATTCGCTCTGTGTTTCGTGTATAAATATTTCTGTGAGTAATCTTTAAAGAATCCAGTTTCGTATCAAGAGTCTTGGGCTGTTTAAAGGCACAGTTCCACTCTTGCGACACATATGAAGCCATATCAGTAGTCTCGGGTTGTTTAAACGCATAGTGTCCACTACTGCGACTTCCTAAAAGTTTTTATAGTCTTTGCCTGAGCAGTCGGCTAGGAGCCTGTCTAATCTTCTTCCGAGAAGACATAAGACTAAACACCCTGCTTTTCTGTGCAAAGATAGTAAATACTATTATGGATTCCTCTATCTGTTTTAGATCTGTAAATAATACCTTAGAATCCTCTGTCTCTACTTCAGAACATACTTCCTGTCTAATGATCCATTACATGCCTTCAATTGAGTCTTTAGATCCCCGTATTAAAGACATATATAAAGGAATGAGACCCCCTGGTACTCCTAAGTATGGCCTAGGATATACTGAACAATGTGACAAAGTCATTCCTGACTGTCGTTTTACAAATCCTCTGCCTAAAAATACTCAAAGACCTACTATTGATGAAATTCATAAATTTCACACAGTAATGAAAGGATGCCAAAAAGGATCTATTCCAGACGAATGGATCAAGAGAATGGTAAACTGGGATTTGTTCACAAATCCTGAAACCAAAGACTTTGACGAAGCCACTCCAGAAGAAGAAAAATTAAGGCTGTCAAAACAATGGAAGGATTTTATGTCTGAAGAAAATTGTTGGATCTCTTTTTATGAATGGAAAAAGCTAAAACAAGATCTTTCAGTCCAAATGATAGGAGAAAGCTCTGAATCTCCTAGACATAAGTGRAAAAGCCTAKATGGAAMTATTGTAGAATCAAACTCTACCTTTCCACCTTTTAAAGGAATTGTACTTGAAGATAGCTCCAAACATGCCAGAGCAATTCCTTTGTTATTATCTGATGAAGCCATTCAATTGTCTGGTATAGACAAATGAGTCCAATCTGTATCTGAACAAATAAACTGGACAAATACTGCATTAAGAGGAATGGCTACACACACTTTCATAACCAACGACTATGCGAGAAAAGAACAGATTATGGATCTGCAAGTGTCTACTAATACTGTTGTCAGGGCAGTAGACCAAATACAAGAAAAGGTCGTTGATGTAAAAGATAAAATGGATTCTGCTTTGACTAAAATTTCATATAGAGCTAAAGAGTCAAACAGAAACCATGAAGAAATCATGGAAGGATTAGGAAATGCCTTTTCAGTCATGGGTAAATCCCTAACAGAAATAAAAGGCAAAACCAGTCAACCTGATAAACCTATTCCTACTTCCTTCATCCTTCCTAATTCCCATATTTCTATTTTGTCTCCTGTATATAAGTCTTCTGAGACAGAAATTGTACATAAATTCCCTTTTCATTTCCCTCCTGAAAAGGATGAACCAGAGTCCTCTAAGAAAAATCCTGAAGATAGACACTCTCTGGTCACCATTAGAAATCCTTCATATGAAAACATTCCATCTCACTCCACCAGGCCAACAGCTCCTGATCTTGTTGGGAAAGGTAAACTGCCAGAGTCACATACATTTGCTGATGACTGGTTCCAAGAATGGAATATTGATAATCTTTCCATTGCACAGATAAGACAAATGATTGATAGGATGTATGTCTCTTATAAAATTATGTGCATGAAAGGGAAAGCAGAAGTAGAGGCATGCAAAATGATTATTCAATGTTTTACTGAAACTCTTAGTAAATGGTGGGAAGTCATTTCTTCTCCTCTAATGATTACTAAGATGGAAGCAGAAATTTTGAAAGATGAAGAAGGTGATATTGTGTATCACTCTGATGGCACTGCAGTCAATAATATGATAGGTGCTCTCACTACATTAATACTTGGGCACTGGTGTGGAACTGAGAATGAGATTGCTGATAAACATGAAATTGTTCTAATGAATATGAAATGTAGAAAGATGTCAGAATATGAACAATTTCATAAAGAATGGACACAGAGAATTTTTTAAGTAAAAGAAAGTAAAATTCTGCTATGGAAACAGGTCTATTTGGCAGCCCTCCCAAGTAAGTTTGTTTAATATCTTAAAATGGAAGAAGTCTTTAAACTTCCTTATGAATTATATACTTGGGGAGAAATGTATTCTCTGATAACAAAAGCACTGATAGGGCTCTGCACTAGCATGAAAGTGCAAAATTCTGTGTCCAAATCCTCATACCTCCCTGATCAGAAATCAATTTGTGAACAATATGGGCTTTATCTGACAAATCCAACAAGAAAAAGAAGAAAAAGGCCTAAAGATCTCAAAGGAGAAAAGGGTAGGAAATATAAAGCTAGGTATAAAGATAAACCTAGAACTCACTATTATGAGCCAAAGGACATTAGGCTCAAGACTCATACATATGAAGCAAAGCATAAAGTTGTCTGCTGGATCTGTGGAAAGCATGGACACTATGCTCATGACTGTCCAGACAATGAAGCCTCTAGGAAAACTAAAGGAAAATTTTCTGAACAAAAAGCAAAAGAGGCTCAAGAAAGAAAGCAGATAATACTAAAGCAACATTGCAACAGATGTGGATCAAATGCTCATGATACAAATTCTTGTCCATATAATCCTTTTAAGACCCCTAAAGATGAAATTCATCTTTTGAGAGAAGGTTGTTGTCCTTCATCTACCTCCACATCCCAATTCGAGTACAGTTCTGATGATGAAATCCTTATGAATCATTACTGCAAATGTAGTAATCCAGATTTTTGTACTTGTGAAAGAAATGAAAGCAACACTGAAAGTTCTGAGTTTGATTCAGAACCAGAAAGAAAAGAGAAACTGAAGGTCTGTATGTTCAAAGATACAGGAAATCAAGAAGCACAAATGCTTGCTCAAATTAAAGGCCTTCCAGAAGGGGATATGAAAAATTCTCTTCTTGAAACATTTATTAAGACTGTCAAAGCTGAAACCAAAGGGAAAAATTGTGAAATCTTAAAAAGACAGCCTTTGTTTTTAGATGCTTCTTTTGATAAAAATACAAAGACTTATATCAAATTTAACAGGGAACCAAAGATTCATAATTTCTATGTTATAGATTTAGCTAAAGAGGTTCATTTCCTCAGAAAAGAAGTATCTGAATTAAAAGAAAAAATTCAAAAAATGGAAGGAGATGCTGAATTCAGCTTTAAGATTGATTCTTGGGCCATACAAGAAATCAGAGATATCAAAGAAAGGATAGATCAAATTCCTCCTCCATTAGAAGATGCTCCTTATGAGATAGTGATGCAGGAGAAAAAGGTAACAGATATGCAGGGACTGACAGGAATGCAAGTTTTGCCTGTCAAGTATCAGAAATATTATATTAAAATTCAGTTAGAAATCAATTTAGAAATATTTTCTCTAACTGCACTCATAGATACAGGGTCTGATCTAAATCTGTTGCATAAAGATATTATCCCTGCAAAATACTGGCTTCCTATTTTTGGTTCTGCTACGGGACTAGGAAACATAAATACAGCTTTTCTGTTTGAAATTCCTAAAGGAGTTCTATTGCTTGAAGATTATACTTTAGGAATGAAATTACAAATTTCGGAATTTCCTGTTGACTGTATTTTGGGCACACCATTCCTCTCTGCTGTAGAACCTCATGGTTCTTGTATTTGCCCAAATGAAAAACCAGGATATTTTATCACCATGCCAAGCATTAAAGGAAATCCTCCTAGAAGGATTGAATTTCCTTTCATCTCTGACATGCATATGCAGATTGCATACTGCAACAAAAGTTTAGTAACAGTTGAAGTTTTTGATAATGAAAGAAATATTCCTGTCACTCATTACTTGGATGATGAAACTCCTTGGGAAGAGTTTAAAAGAAATTGGACACCTGAATGGCAATTCAAATCTTCAACTGAAGTAATCTTGGGAATACATGGTTTCTCGAGAAATACTAATGTACTTCCTCCACAGTATGTACTAGGAAGAATACACCAGACTGCTACCATTGCAGCAAGAAATAAGTTGATTGAAATGGGAGATTTGAGAAGACTTAGAGTTGCTAATCGGCAATGGTTTGATAATCAAACAAATACTTGGGAAAACATTCCTATATACCAGTTTTTCCAAATCAACAGAATGAGAACTATTCAAGATTGGCCAAACAGAGATCCAGATGAAAAGAGTTTTGATATAACCTATCATCAGTATAAGGTTATGTGGTTTAATGTCTGTCTTTGGACAGATAAGTATAAGTATTATTACTGTATGATAAGATTTGCAGTCACATTTATCATTTACTCTGAACCAGACTGGTTAATGGAATGGTGGATCAAGTTTGGACTGAATCCTGTAAATATTCATCCTCGTGTTGCAGAAAACTACCAAAATGTTTTTATATCCAAACAAGAGCCTGCAAAAAATCCGAGATTTATTTACAGAGGAAGAATATAAAATGTTCTTCATTAGAGAACGACATCCCTGGGTAATTCGGACAAAGTATATTTTGCACCAAAACAGAGAAAATGATGAAGATCCTACTTTGTACCAGGAAATCTATACACAGCATTGGGATCCAAGTAATTTCCGACACTCTCATGACCATCCACCAGAACAATAATAGTTTTGTTGGTTTATCTATAAAATTCCACTATGTAATAATTCATGTCTAGATGGCCGATAGTGGTGCCATTCGGGTTCCATGGGTTGCCCGCCATCAACTCCACTTTGTACAAAATAGTATGGTGTGCTGTCTTAGTGTTGTCATCTCAAATAAAAGGGAATCTTGGAAACACGGAGCACTTCTCCAACTTTTGGTGCGGTTTGACCCACATTTCCAAGATGCTCTACTGTTTAGCATGTGATGTCCTCTTTTATGAATACTCTGGTCGTGGAATCTTGCACGATCACCCCGTCAGATCTTTGCTTTTGGTGATATGATCAGGGAATCCTACGTGACACCCCTGACATGTCTGTTGTCTTTCGACAGATTTGAAATAAAGATGAATGATTTGGTCAGAGATTCCTGAGTGAATACATCTGCCAAATCCTAAAAGTAGATTTAGTGGTCGACACATGGGGCCATAAGTCTATTCGGGCATCTTGCTTCATGATGACTCCTCCTTCCTGATTTTGTATAAAAGAAGGATGAGGGGTTCATTCTAGTCAGTCTCGAATTGTGTGAGTATTGATTCAGTCTAGTTTTCTAAGCTTCCCTTCTGTCTGAAGCTTTGAGTCATTCTATCTGTAGTTGGATTGAAGAGCATCCTGCTCAGAGTCTGTAATCTGTGCATCTAGCACAAATATATTGTAATTCCCTCATGCTTTATTCTCTGATAATATAAAGACTTCCACTATATTCATATCTCTTATGCTTGTCTATTGTCTCTGTATTATGCGCACATTGTGACTTCATTTATTTGCCTGTATTTGCATCCGTTGTTCCTTGGTACTGCTAAGTCTGAGTTGCTCATCCTGTTGGCAAGGTTCCTCGTGGTTGGTAAGAAAGCGTCCGCCGAGCAGTGGTAGTAAGTCCTGTCAGGCAGGAGGCTGCTTAGGGAAGTTGTAGCTGCAGAGATTAGCCTAAATCCAACTATAGGGTTCAGATAGAACTACTGAAAGGGATCGATGGACTTTGAGTGGTGGTATTCAGGAAGATAAGCAGAGTAAAGCGGTTAACCCGACAATATTGGTTCTGACGGAAGTAGCACAAACCAGAAGACCAGATGATGAAGGGAGATTGCGCATGAGACAAGCCGTCAATACGTCAAGCTTCATTCTCTTACAGAGGAGGCCCTTGACAAAGCTGTTCGCCTAGAGCAGTTTTACAAATGTTGCTCCTCTATCAAATGGACCAGTCTTTTTTTACTGTTATCCAAATTTCTCTGTATATACTTTTGATGAAAATATTGTTGATATACTGAAAATCCAAATCAGGACAACCGGGTTTGACACTAGGGCTACCAGAAACAACATAGCCATCCAAGTCAGGGGATGTTTTAGACATACAAATACTATGTTCCCTGCAGTCTTACATTCCCCTAGTAAAGAATCACAGTCCAGTACTTTGGTTGTAACAGACCCTTTAAATCAGAAAATGGAACATTGTACTATTAAATGGGAAAATATCTCTTTCCCTACAGATCGGGTCATTGATATTCCAAAGCCTTTAAAGCAGAAATCTATTACATCTGCTCAAATAAAGGAAACCCCAAACTCTGCAGTTATTTCCGTTCCTCAGAAGGCTATTATTAAACCTTCTATCTCTGATTGTAATATATCTACTCCTTCCCTTTGCTTACATCCTTCACTCCAGTCCCTGGAAAATAAAGCAGGAAACATTCCCTTTTCTGTGAAATGTTTTGATTGTGGAGACTTAGTTTCCTTGGCTACCATTTCCTCCATTGAAGAAGGAGTACAGTTTGAACATTGAAATCATAATCCTCGAACAAATTTGCCTCCACCATCCTCCACTGCTAAAGAGTACTGTCCACACCCTCAATGTTCTGATATTCCTTTTCCTCATGATGCTCATGTCTTAGTTATCCAAGATGGTCTCTTTGAACAAATAAAAATGAGACAAGAAGCATACACCCCTAAAGAAATGAGGAAACCATCCTCTAATGAGATCAGAAAATTCTTATCTCTTTCTCGTGGATGCAAGAGACAGAACATTAACTCTGAATGGATGAAAGAGATGCTACATTGGGATTTATTTACTCATCCAGAAGCCAGAGAATTTTCTAAAAGTACTCCAGATCCAGAAAAAGTCAAAATAGCACAAAAATGGAAAGCTGATATGGAGAGAGAAGAAATTTTTGTATCCTTCCATGAATGGAATAAAAGGAAACCTCCTGTCCAGCCTTGGAAGCTTAGCCCACAAAAAGCCAGTCTAATGAGCTGTCCAGACAATACTCTTTCGATATCTGACATAGGAAGAGAAATAAACAGGATAAAGAAATCTAAGACTCAGTCCACAGAACAAGAAAAGAAGAAGAGTTCTAAAGATGATGAAAGCCTTCAAATCCAACATCAAAAGTATCATGTCTTGATACAATTAAAGATTCAAGACCTTCATTTTAAACTGAAAACATTGATTGATACTGGATCAGACCTGAACATGCTAAATAAGCATGTTATCCCTGTCTCTCTATGGGAAAA
>JASDQU010209986.1:36178-47717 GCA_032191745.1 Picea mariana
CCATTCATAAAAAGAGATCCAACAATTTTCTTCAGACATAAAATCCTTCCATTGTTTTGACAACCTTAATTTTTCTTCTTCTGGAGTGGCTTCATCAAAGTCTTTGGTTTCAGGATTTGTGAACAAATCCTAGTTTACCATTCTCTTGATCTTAGATCTGATATCATACCCGTGTTGAAAATGAGTGCATGGCTCTGATACCATTTGTAAAACTGCTCCAGGTGAACAGCTTTGTTAGGGGCCTCCTCTGTAAGAGAATGAAGCTTGACGTATTGACGGCTTGTTTCATGCGCAATCCCCCTTCATCATCTGGTCTTATGGTTTCTGCTACTTCCATCAGAACCAATATCGTCGGGTTAACCGCTTTACTCTGCTTATCTTCCTGAAGCCCACCACTCGAAGTCCATCGAGCCCTTTCAGTAGTTCTATCTGAACCCTATATTTGGATTTAGGCGAATCTCTACAGGTACAACTGCCCTAAGCGACCTCCTGCCTGACGTGACTTACTACCACTGCTCGACAGATGCTTTCTTACCAACCACGAGGAACCTTGCCAACATGATGAGCAACTCAGACTTAGCAGTACCAAGGAACAACAGAGACAATAGACAAGCATCAGAGATATGAATATAGAGAAAGTCTTTATATTATCAGAGCATAAAGCATGCAAGTATTACAATATATTTGTGCCAGATGCACAGATTACAGACTCTGAGCAGGATGCCCTTCGCTCCAAATACAGACAGAATGACTCAAAGCTTCAGACAGAAGGGAAGCTTAGAAAACTAGACTGACTCAATACTCACACAATTCGTGACTGACTAGAATGAACCCCTCATCCTTCTTTTATACAAAATCAGGAAGGAGGAGTCATCATGAAGCAAGATGCCTGAATAGACTTATGGCCCCATGTGTCGACCACTAAATCTACTTTTAGTATTTGGCAGATGTATTCACTCAGGAATCTCTGACCAAATCATTCATCTTTATTTCAAATCTGCCGAAAGACAACAGACATGTCAGGGGTGTCACGTAGGATTCCCTGATCATATCACCGAAAGAAAAGATCTGACGGGGTGATCGTGCAAGATTCCCCGACTAGAGTATTCATAAAAGAGGACATCACATGCTAAACAGTAGAGCATCTTGGAAATGTGGGTCAAACCACACCAAAAGTCGGAGAAGTGCTCCGAGTTTCCAAGATTCCCTTTTATTTGAGATGACAACACTAAGACAACACATCATACTATTTTGTACAAAGTGGAGTTGATGGCGGGCAACCCACAGAATCCGAATGGCACCACTGTCCGCCATCTAGACATGAATTATTACATAGTGGAATTTTATAGATAAACCCACAAAACTATTATTATTCTGGTGGATGGTCATGAGAGTGTCGGAAATTACTTGGATCCCAATGCTGTGTATAGATTTCCTGGTACAAAGTAGGATCTTCATCATTTTCTCTGTTTTGGTGCAAAATATACTTTGTCCGAATTACCCAGGGACGTCGTTCTCTAATGAAGAACATTTTATATTCTTCCTCTGTAAATAAATCTCGGATTTTTTGCAGGCTCTTGTTTGGATATAAAAACATTTTGGCAGTTTCTGCAACACGAGGATGAATATTTACAGGATTCAACCCAAACTTGATCCACCATTCCATTAAGCAGTCTGGTTCAGAGTAAATGTTAAATGTGACTGCAAATCTTATCATACAGTAATAATACTTATACTTATCTATCCAAAGACAGACATTAAACCACATAACCTTATACTGATGATAGGTTATATCAAAACTCTTTTCATCTGGATCTCTGTTTGGCCAATCTTGAATAGTTCTCATTCTATTGATTTGGAAAAACTAGTATATAGGAATGTTTTCCCAAGTATTTGTTTGATTATCGAACCATTGCCGATTAGCAGCTCTAAGTCTGCTCAAATCTCCCATTTCAATCAACCTATTTCTTGCTGCAATGGTAGCAGTCTGGTGTATTCTTCCTAGTACATACTATGGAGGAAGTACATTAGTATTTCTCGAGAAACCAGGTATTCCCAAGATTACTTCAGTTGAAGATCTGAATTGCCATTCAGGTGTCCAATTTCTTTTAAACTCTTCCCAAGGAGTTTCATCATCCAAGTAATGAGTGACAGGAATATTTATTTGATTATCAAAAACTTCAATTGTTACTAAACGTTTGTTGCAGTATGCAATCTGCATATGCATGTCAGAGATGAAAGGAAATTCAATCCTTCTGGGAGGAATTCCTTTAATGCTTGGCATGGTGATAAAATATCATGGTTTTTCATTTGGGCAAATACAAGAACCATGAGGTTCTACAGCAGAGAGGAATGGTGTGCCCAAGATACAGTCAACAGGCAATTCCGAAATTTGGAATTTCATTCCTAAAGTATAAATTTGGAATTATTTGAGATGACAACACTAAGAAAACACATCATACTATTTTGTACAAAGTGGAGTTGATGGCGGGCAACCCACGGAACCCGAATGACACCACTGTCGGCCATTTAGACATGAATTATTACATAGATTTAATCATTCTCGATGAAACTTGAGAATCTTTCAGGATAATGAAGTGTATCCCAAGATTTCGTGTAGATCTTGCGTACCATGAATAGAACCCCATTGATTCTTTGGAGGACAGTTTTGGATTTGATTCCCCATTGGTAGTGGTTTAAAATAAACATACGGAGGATTTCTCCATCATTCGGCCCTTGATAGTACAGATCTCGCACATGATTAAGAGGAGAAAAAGATTCTAGTATATGCAGATCTATTGTTTCTTTGTTGAGCCTGAAGTCTCTCCACCAATCTGTAATCCATTCTAGAGGTCTTCCTGCAGTTGAAGAATTTACACTACCAAATTTTACCATGATCGAGACATCTTCATGCTGAACAAACTCCCACCATAAATTTCTGTAATCATGATAATTTAAACTGGTTTTTGGAAATATGATACCAGAATTTCTTTCAGGCCATTGAGATAGTATTCTGGGTCTATTTAAACAAAAATATTGTTGGTTATTCCCTTCATTATCTCTTATATCCAAGATTAAATTTATATCATGAAAGAGTTCTATTAAAGCACGTTGTGCCTGAAGAGCTTTTCTGATATCTTCACTTATCATAGGAGACAAAACATTTAAGTTTCCTCTTCTTCGCACTTCTGGAACTAGGCTGGAATATGGAATTTGAGTTGTTTGTGACAATACTTTTGTACTTCTCAATTCCCATCCGGGGATCCATATTGTAGCATAATTTTCCCATCTTAGAGAATCTGGAGTATTAATTACCTGTTCTGAACCTTCTCTAAGTTGGATGGAAATTACCAAGCTCTGGTTCTACAGATGTTCTCTACTTAAGAAATCTGGCAAAGAATTATTGACTCCTTGAATATGTTCTATTGAGAAGTCAAAATTACTGAAAAGAGCTTGCCATCGAGCAAACTTATGATCTCCTGGATTCTTCAAATCTTTATTAAGGACTTTATTCATGGCTGCTGCATCAGTCCTTTGAAGAAATCTTTTATAAATCAAATAGATTTCAAATTTATGTATAACATTCAAGGCCGCCTTGATTTCTTTGTCTAAAGAAGAGTAATTTTTCTCTGCTGCTTGCCATAGACCAGAGGAAAATTGTATGACCTCTTCTTTTCCTTTATCCCTGACTTGTTTCAGTACTGCTCCCCATCCAATATTACTGGCATCTGTTTCTACAATCTTTGGAAGATTATCATCAGAAATATGCAGGATTGGTAGATTTTTGACTTTTGCCTTTATGTTCTTTACTGCTTGAGTATGAGCATCTGTCCAAGGGAATGACTCCTTTTTTAATCGATCATTAAGAAGTTTTCTGTCTTGGGCACATTTTTTGTAAAAATGACTTATATAATTCAGACTTCCTAAAAACCTTTGCAGTTGATTTTTCTCTAAGATTTTATCTGGAAATTTTTCTGCAAACTCAATAGCATGAGTCTGTATAGTAATCTGCCCATTATTAATAGTATGACCCAAAAATTTGACTTGAGTCTGAAAGAGTTCAATCTTTTTCTTAGACARAACTAGCCCTGCTTRCCTGATTACTTGCAAAAGTATTCTCAGATGTTTGAAATGYTGATCTAAAGAGGATGAGAATACAASAATATCATYTATATACACAATAAGCCAATCAAAGTATGGCTTGAGAGTATCATCCATAACCCTMTGAAACTTTGCTGGTGYATTTTTAAGTYYGAATGGCATTACATTMCATTCATAGTGTCCADCAGGTACATTAAAAGCAGTTTTAAATTTATCTTTCTCATGAATTGCAACTTGCCAAAAACCTGACTTTAAATCAAACTTGGAGAAGATTTTTGCTCCTGCAATTCTGGTGACTAGACTGCTCTTGTTTGGAATAGGATATGTGTCATCTGCTAGGACTTTATTGAGAGGTTTATAGTTTACTACTAGTCTGGGAACTCCCCTGATTTTCTCAGAATGTTTATTTACATAAAATCCATAACAGTTCCAAGGACTAGTAGATTTCCTGATCAAATCCTTTTTGAGTAAACTCTCAATTTCTTCTGCACACAACTTCTGATACTCAACATTCATAGGTATGGCCCTACTTTTGCAAGGTTTTCCCTGATAGTCTTCTTTATAGGGGAGAAAAATTTCATGTTTCTTTTGCTTCCAGAAAGCAGTAGGATTCTCTGAGCAGACCGAGTTTATAAATTCTTCTTTTAGAACTTGGATCTTTTGTTGCATATTTGGCCTCATTAACTGGCCTTTTATTTTTATCTTGGACTGAAAATATTTTAGTTCTTTGATTTTTTCAGATCTTCTGAGACTTAAATGTACTGCATCTGAAATCCTAGGGGAAGACACAAAAGGAAGCTTGATTATTTTTCCCCCTGGTGTAGTGAAAAAATATCCTGGCTTATTAGGAGTCACCATAGTTGATCCATGAGGTGACACTGCAGCAAGAAAAGGAGTGCCAAGGATACATGCAACTGGAATTTCTGCCAAAAGGAATTTCAATTTGAGGCAGAATTCTTGGAAGCACAGGACTGCTTCTGGTATCTGGAATGAAATATCATTTGGGATATTTCATAATCCTACAACCAAAGCTTGTGTTTTTTCCCATAGAGAGACAGGGATAACATGCTTATTTAGCATGTTCAGGTCTGATCCAGTATCAATCAATGTTTTCAGTTTAAAATGAAGGTTTTGAATCTTTAATTCTATCAAGACATGATACTTTTGATGCTGGATTTGAAGGCTTTTATCATCTTCAGAACTCTTCTTCTTTTCTTGTTCTGTGGACTGAGTCACAGATTTCTTTATCCTGTTTATTTCTCTTCCTATGTCAGATATAGAAAGAGTATTGACTAGACAACTCATTAGACTGGCTTTTTGTGGGCTAAGCTTCCAAGGCTGGACAGGAGGTTTCCTTTTATTCCATTCATGGAAGGATACAAAAATTTCTTCTCTCTCCATATCAACTTTCCATTTTTGTGCTATTTTGACTTTTTCTGGATCTGGAGTACTTTTAGCAAATTCTCTAGCTTCTGGATGAGTAAATAAATCCCAATGTAGCATCTCTTTCATCCATTCAGAGTTAATTTTCTGTCTCTTGCATCCACGAGAAAGAGATAAGAATTTTCTGATCTCATTAGAGGATGGTTTCCTCATTTCTTTAGGGGTGTGTGCTTCTTGTCTCATTTTTATTTGTTCAAAGAGACCATCTTGGATAACTAAGACATGAGCATCATGAGGAAAAGGAATATCAGAACATTGAGGGTGTGGACAGTACTCTTTAGCAGTGGAGGATGGTGGAGGTAAATTTGTTCGAGGATTATGATTTGAATGTTCAAACTGTACTCCTTCTTCAATGGAGGAAATGGTAGCCAGGGAAACTAAGTCTCCACAATCAAAACATTCCACAGAAAAGGGAATGTTTCCTGCTTTATTTGCCATGGACTGGAGTGAAGGATGTAAGCAAAGGGAAGGAGTAGATATATTACAATCAGAGATAGAAGGTTTAATAATAGCCTTCTGAGGAAAGGAAATAACTGCAGAGTTTGGGGTTTCCTTTATTTGAGCAGATGTATAAGATTTCTTCTTTAAAGGCTTTGGAATATCAATGACCCAATCTATAGGGAAAGAGATATTTTCCCATTTAATAGTACAATGTTCCATTTTCTGGTTTAAAGGGTCTGTTATAACCAAAGTACTGGACTGTGATTCTTTACTAGGGGAATGTAAGACTGCAGGGAACATAGTATTTGTATGTCTAAAACATCCCCTGACTTGGATGGCTATGTTGTTTCTGGTAGCCCTAGTGTCAAACCCGGTTGTCCTGATTTGGAGTTTCAGGATATCAGCAATATTTTCATCAAAAGTATATACAGAGAAATTTGGATAACAGTAAAAAAAGACTGGTCCATTTGATAGAGGAGCAACAATTCCTCCTATCAGAGAATCGGCAAACTTATTATGAGTTAAATCCCTTAATGTGCATAGAACATATGCATCTATTCCTTTATGAACAAGGGGATTTATCCCGATTCTAATGCACCCGAAATGTAGGAATTTTGTCCCATGTCTCTTAGCTTCTCTTTGTACTTGCTAGTCTTTGCCTGAGCAGTCGGCCAGGAGCTTGTCTAATCTTCTTCCGAGAAGACATAAGACTAAATGCCCTGCTTTTCTATGCAAAGATAGTAAGAATTTAATACTAAGCATGGATTCTAGGTCAGTCTCTTTCAGAGAAGTTAAGAATGCTAAAGAATGTAGTACCTCTGATTACGACTCTGTAAATACTCTTGGGACAATGTTTTCTTTAAGTAGGTCCCAAAGTTTAAACCATCTCTCTTATTAATCCTAAATAAGTACAAAGAGAAGCTACGAGACATGGGACAAAATTACTACATTTAGGGTGCATTAGAATCGGGATAAATCCCCTTGTTCATAAAGGAATAGATGCATATGTTCTATGCACAGTAAGGGATTTAACTCATAATAAGTTTACCGATTCTCTGATAGGTGTAATTGTTGCTCCTCTATCAAATGGACCAGTCTTTTTTTACTGTTATCCAAATTTATCTGTATCAGAGCCATGCACTCATTTTCATTTTCATAATACCATTTGTAAAACTGCTCCAGGCGAACAGCTTTGTCAGGGGCCTCCTCTGTAAGAGAATGAAGCTTGACGTATTGACGGCTTGTATCATGCGCAATCTCCCTTCATCATCTGGTCTTCTGGTTTCTGCTACTTCCATCAGAACCAATATCGTCGGGTTAACCTCTTTACTCTACTTATCTTCCTGAATCCCACCACTCGAAGTCCATCGAGCCCTTTCAGCAGTTCTATCTGAACCCTATAGTTGGATTTAGGTGAATCTCTGCAGCTACAACTGCCCTAAGTGGCCTCCTGCTTGACGGGACTTACTACCACTACTCGACAGACGCTTTCTTACCAACCACGAGGAACCTTGCCAACAGGATGAGCAACTCAAACTTAGCAGTACCAAGGAACAACGGATGCAAATATAGGCAAATAAATGAAGCCACAATGTGCGCATAATACAGAGACAATAGACAAGCATCAGAGATATGAATATAGCGGAAGTATTTATATTATCAGAGCATAAAGAATGCGGGTATTACAATATATTTGCGCCAGATGCACAGATTACAGACTCTGAGCAGGATGCTCTTCACTCCAACTACAGACAGAATGACTCAAAGCTTCAGACAGAAGGGAAGCTTAGAAAACTAGACTGACTCAATACTCACACAATTTGGGACTGACTAGAATGAACCCCTCATCCTTCTTTTATACAAAATTAGGAAGGAGGAGTCATCATGAAGCAAGATGCCCGAATAGACCTATGGCCTCATGTGTCGACCACTAGATCATACTCTTAGGATTTGGCATATGTATTCACTCAGGAATCTCTGACCAAATCATTCATCTTTATTTCAAATCTGCCGAAAGATAAATATGACAACAGACATGTCAGGGGTGTCACGTAGGATTCCCTGATCATATCACCGAAAGAAAAGATCTGACGGGGTGATCGTGCAAGATTCCTCGACCAGGGTATTCATAAAAGAGGACATCACATGATAAACAATAGAGCATCTTGGAAATGTGGGTCAAACCGCACCAAAAGTCGGAGAAGTGCTCCGAGTTTCCAAGATTCCCTTTTATTTGAGATGACAACACCAAGACAACACATCATACTATTTTGTACAAAGTGGAGTTGATGGCGGGCAACCCACGGAACCCGAATGGCACCACTGTAGGCCATTTAGACATGAATTATTACATAGATTTAATCATTCCCGATGAAACTTGAGAATCTTTCAAGATAATGAAGTGTATCCCAAGATTTCGTGTAGATCTTGCGTACCATGAATAGAACCCCATTGATTCTTTGGAGGACAATTTTGGATTTGATTCCCCATTGGTAGTGGTTTAAAATAAACATACGGAGGATTTCTCCATCATTTGGCCCTTTATAGTACAGATCTCGCACATGATTAAGAGGAGAAAAAGATTCTAGTATATGCGGATCTATTGCTTCTTTGTTGAGCCCGAAGTCTCTCCACCTATCTGTAATCCATTCTGGAGGTCTTCCTGCAGTTGAAGAACTTACACTACCAAATTTTACCATGATCAAGACATCTTCATGTTGAACAAACTCCCACCATAAATTTCTGTAATCATGATAATTTAAACTAGTTTCTGGAAATATGATACCAGAATTTCTTTCAGGCCATTGAGATAGTATTCTAGGTCTATTTAAACAGAAATATTGTTGGTTATGCCCTTCATTATCTCTTATATCCCAGATTAAAGTTATATCATGAAAGAGTTCTGTTAAAGCATGTTGTGCCTGAAGATCTTTTCTGATATCTTCACTTATCACAGGAGACAAAACATTTAAGTTTCCTCTTCTTCGCACTTCTTGAACTAGGCTGGAATATGGAATTTGAGTTGTTTGTGACAATACTTTTGTACTTCTCAATTCCCATCTGGGGATCCATCTTGTAGCATAATTTTCCCATCTTAGAGAATCTGGAGTATTAATTACTTGTTCTGAACCTTCTCTAAGTTGGATGGAAATTACCAAGATTTGGTTCTGCAGATGTTCTCTACTTAAGAATCTGGCAAAGAATTATTGACTCCTTTAATATGTTCTATTGAGAAGTCAAAATTACTGAAAAGAGCTTGCCATCGAGCAAACTTATGATCTCCTGGATTCTTCAAATCTTTATTAAGGACTTTATTCATGGCTGCTGCATCAGTCCTTAGAAGAAATCTTTTATAAATCAAATAGATTTCAAATTTATGTATAGCATTCAAGGCCGCCTCGATTTCTTTGTCTAAAGCAGAGTAATTTTTCTCTGCTGCTTGCCATAGACCAGAGGCAAATTGTATGACCTCTTCTTTTCCTTTATCCCTGACTTGTTTCAGTACTTCTCCCCATACAATATTACTGGCATCTGTTTCTACAATCTTTGGAAGATTATCATCAGAAATATGCAGGATTGGTAGATTTTTGACTTTTGCCTTTATGTTCTTTACTGCTTGGGTACGAGCATCTGTCCAAGGGCATGAATCCTTTTTTAATCGGTCATTAAGAAGTTTTCTGTCTTGGGCACATTTTTTGTAAAAAAGACTTATATAATTCAGACTTCCTAAAAACCTTTGCAGTTGAGTTTTGTCTAAGATTTTATCTGGAAATTTTTTTGCAAACTCAACAACATGAGTCTGTAAAGTAATCTGCCCATTATTAATAGTATGACCCAAAAATTTGACTTGAGTCTGAAAGAGTTCAATCTTTTTCTTAGACAAAACTAGCCCTGCTTGCCTGATTACTTGCAAAAGTATTCTCAGATGTTTGAAATGCTGATCTAAAGAGGATGAGAATACAAGAATATCATCTATATACACAATAAGCCAATCAAAGTATGGCTTGAGAGTATCATCCATAACCCTATGAAACTTTGCTGGTGTATTTTTAAGTCTGAATGGCATTACATTCCATTCATAGTGTCCAACAGGTACATTAAAAGCAGTTTTAAATTTATCTTTCTCATGAATTGCAACTTGCCAAAAACCTGACTTTAAATCAAACTTGGAGAAGATTTTTGCTCCTGCAATTCTGGTGACTAGACTGCTCTTGTTTGGAATAGGATATGTGTCATCTTCTAGGACTTTATTGAGAGGTTTATAGTTTACTACTAGTCTAGGAACTCCCCTGATTTTCTCAGAATGTTTATTTACATAAAATCCATAACAGTTCCAAGGACTAGTAGATTTCCTGATCAAATCCTTTTTGAGTAAACTCTTAATTTCTTCTGCACACAACTTCTGATACTCAACATTCATATGTATGGCCCTACTTTTGCAAGGTTTTCCCTGATAGTCTTCTTTATAGGGGAGAAAAAAATCATGTTTCTTTTTCTTCCAGAAAGCAGTAGGATTCTCTGAGCAGACCGAGTTTATAAATTCTTCTTTTAGAACTTGGATCTTTTGCTGCATATTTGGCCTCATTAACTGGCCTTTTATTTTTATCTCGGACTGAAAATCTTTTAGTTCTTTGATTTTTTCAGATCTTCTGAGACTTAAATGTACTGCATCTGAAATCCTAGGGGAAGACACAAAAGGAAGCTTGATTATTTTTCCCCCTGGTGTAGTGAAAAATATCCTGGCTTATTAGGAGTCACCATAGTTGATTCATGAGGTGACACTGCAGAAAGAAAAGGAGTGCCAAGGATACAGGCAACTGGAATTTCTGCCAAAAGGAATTTCAATTTGAGGCAGAATTCTTGGAAGCACAGGACTGCTTCTGGTATCTAGAATGAAATATCATTTGGGATATTTCCTAATCCTACAACCAAAGCTTGTGTTTTTTCCCATAGAGAGACAGGGATAACATGCTTATTTAGCATGTTCAGGTCTGATCCAGTATCAATCAATGTTTTCAGTTTAAAATGAAGGTGTTGAATATTTAATTCTATCAAGACATGATACTTTTGATGCTGGATTTGAAGGCTTTCATCATCTTCAGAACTCTTCTTCTTTTCTTGTTCTGTGGACTGAGTCACAGATTGAGTCACAGATTTCTTTATCCTGTTTATTTCTCTTCCTATGTCAGATATAGAAAGAGTATTGACTGGACAACTCATTAGAATGGCTTTTTGTGGGCTAAGCTTCCAAGGCTAGACATGAGGTTTCCTTTTATTCCATTCATGGAAGGATACAAAAATTTCTTCTCTCTCCATATCAGCTTTCCATTTTTGTGCTATTTTGACTTTTTCTGGATCTGGAGTACTTTTAGAAAATTATCTGGCTTCTGGATGAGTAAATAAATCCCAATGTAGCATCTCTTTCATCCATTCAGAGTTAATGTTCTGTCTCTTGCATCCACGAGAAAGAGATAAGAATTTTCTGATCTCATTAGAGGATGGTTTCCTCATTTCTTTAGGGGTGTATGCTTCTTGTCTCATTTTTATTTGTTCA
>JASDQU010209986.1:52358-63853 GCA_032191745.1 Picea mariana
GTCGGAAATTACTTGGATCCCAATGTTGTGTATAGATTTCCTGGTACAAAGTAGGATCTTCATCATTTTCTCTGTTTTGGTGCAAAATATACTTTGTCCGAATTACCCAGTGATGTCGTTCTCTAATGAAGAACATTTTATATTCTTCCTTTGTAAATAAATATCGGATTTTTTGCAGGCTCTTGTTTGGATATAAAAACATTTTGGCAGTTTCTGCAACACGAGGATGAATATTTACAGGATTCAGCCCAAATTTGATCCACCATTCCATTAACCAGTCTGGTTCAAAGTAAATGATAAATGTGACTGCAAATCTTATCATACAGTAATAATACTTATACTTATCTGTCCAAAGACAGACATTAAACCACATAACCTTATACTGATGATAGGTTATATCAAAACTCTTTTCATCTGGATCTCTGTTTGGCCAATCTTGAATAGTGCTCATTCTGTTGATTTGGAAAAACTGGTATATAGGAATGTTTTCCCAAGTATTTGTTTGATTATCAAACCATTGCTGATTAGCAGCTCTAAGTCTGCTCAAATCTCCCATTTCAATCAACTTATTTCTTGCTGCAATGGTAGCAGTCTGGTGTATTCTTCCTAGTACATACTGTGGAGGAAGTACATTAGTATTTCTCGAGAAACCAGGTATTCCCAAGATTACTTCAGTTGAAGATCTGAATTTCCATTCAGGTGTCCAATTTCTTTTAAACTCTTCCCAAGGAGTTTCATCATCCAAGTAATGAGTGACATGAATATTTCTTTCATTATCAAAAACTTCAACTGTTACTAAACTTTTGTTGCAGTATGCAATCTGCATATGCATGTCAGAGATGAAAGGAAATTCAATCCTTCTGGGAGGATTTCCTTTAATGCTTGGCATGGTGATAAAATATCCTAGTTTTTCATTTGGGCAAATACAAGAACCATGAGGTTCTACAGCAGAGAGGAATGGTGTGCCCAAAATACAGTCAACAGGTAATTCCAAAATTTGGAATTTCATTCCTAAAGTATAATCTTCAAGCAATAGAACTCCTTTAGGAATTTCAAACAGAAAAGTTGTATTTATGTTTCCTAGTCCCGTAGCAGAACCAAAACTAGGAAGCCAATATTTTGCAGGGATAATATCTTTATGCAACAGATTTAGATTAGACCCTGTATCTATGAGTGCAGTTAGAGAAAATATTTCTAAATTGATTTCTAACTGAATTTTAATATAATATTTCTGATACTTGACAGGAAAAACGTGCATTCCTGTCAGTCCCTGCATATCCTGCATCATTGTCTCATAAAGAGCATCTTCTAATGGAGGAGGAATTTGATCTATCCTTTCTTTGATATCTCTGATTTCTTGTTTGGCCCAAGAATCAATCTTAAAGTTGAATTCAGCATCTCCTTCCATTTTTTGAATTTTTTCTTTTAATTCAGATACTTCTTTTCTGAGGAAATGAACCTCTTTAGCTAAATCTGTAACAGATACATTATGAAGCTTTGGTTCCCTGTTAAATTTGATATGTCTTTGTATTTTTATCAAAATAAACACCTAAAAACAAAGGCTGTCTTTTTGAGATTTCACAATTTTTCCCTTTGGTTTTAGCTTTGACAGTCTTAATAAATGTTTCAAGAAGAGAATTTTTCATATCCCCTTCTGGAAGGCCTTTAATTTGAGCAAGCATTTGTGCTTCTTGATTTCCTGTATCTTTGAACATACAGACCTTTAGTTTCTCTTTTCTTTCCGGTTCTGAATCAAACTCAGAACTTTCAGTGCTGCTTTCATTGCTTTCACAAGTACAAAAATCTAGATTACTACATTTGCAATAATGATTCATAAGGATATCATCATCAGAACTGTACTCAAATTAGGATGTGGAGGTAGATGAAGGACATCAACCTTCTCTCAAAAGATGAATTTCAACTTTAGGGGTCTTAAAAGGATTATATGGACAAGAATTTGTATCATGAGCATTTTCTCCACATCTGTTGCAATGCTGCTTTAGTATTATCTGCTTCCTTTCTTGAGCCTCTTTTGCTTTTTGTTCAGAAAATTTTCCTTTAGTTTTCCTAGAGGCTTCATTGTCTGGACAGTCATGAGCATAGTGTCCATGCTTTCCACAGATCCAACAGACAACTTTATGGTTTGCTTCATATGTATGTGTCTTGAGCCTAATGTCCTTTGGCTCATAATAGTGAGTTCTAGGTTTATCTTTATACCTAGATTTATATTTCCTACCCTTTTCTCCTTTGAGATATTTAGGCCTTTTTCTTCTTTTTCTTTCTGGATTTGTCAGATAAAGCCCATATTGTTCACAAATTGATTTCTGATCAGGGAGGTATGAGGATTTGGACACTAATTTTGCACTTTCATGCTAGTGCAGAGCCCTATCAGTGCTTTTCTTATCAGAGAATATATTTCTCCCCAAGTATATAATTCATAAGGAAGTTTAAAGACTTCTTCCATTTTAAGATATTCAACAAACTTACTTGGGAGTGCTGCCAAATAGACCTGTTTCCATAGCAGATTTTTACTTTCTTTTACTTCAAAAATTCTCTGTGTCCATTCTTTATGAAATTGTTCATATTCTGACATCTTTCTACATTTCATATTCATTAGAACAATTTCATGTTTATCAACAATCTCATTCTCAGTTCCACACTAGTGCTCAAGTATTAATGTAGTGAGAGCACCTATCATATTATTGACTGCAGTCCCATCAGAGTGATACACAATATCACCTTCTTCATCTTTCAAAATTTCTGCTTCCATCTTAGTAATCATTAGAGGAGAAGAAATGACTTCCCACCATTTACTAAGAGTTCCAGTAAAACATTGAATAATCGTTTTGCATGCCTCTACTTATGTTTTCCCTTTCATGCACATAATTTTATAAGAGACATACATCCTATCAATCATCTGTCTTATCTGTGCAATGGACATATTATCAATATTCCATTCTTGGAACCAGTCATCAGCAAATGTCTGTGACTCTGGCAGTTTACCTTTCCCAACAAGATCAGGAGCTGCTGGCCTGGTGGAGTGAGATGGAATGTTTTCATATGAAGGATTTCTAATGGTGACCAGAGAGTGTCTATCTTCAGGATTTTTCTTAGAGGACTCTGGTTCATCCTTTTGAGGAGGGAAATGAAAAGGGAATTTATGTACAATTTATGTCTCAGAAGACTTATATACAGGAGACAAAATAGAAATATGGGAATTAGGAAGTATGAAGGAAGTAGGAACAGGTTTATCAGGTTGACTGGTTTTTCCTTTTATTTCTGTTAGGGATTTACCCATGACTGAAAAGACATTTCCTAATCCTTCCATGATTTCTTCATGGTTTTTGTTTGACTCTTTAGCTCTATATGAAATTTCAGTCAAAGCAGAATCCATTTTATCTTTTACATCAACGACTTTTTCTTGTATTTGGTCTGCTTCCCTGACAACAATATTAGTAGACATTTGCAGATCCATAATCTGTTATTTTCTTGCATAGTCGTTGGTTATGAAAGTGTGTGTAGCCATTCCTCTTAGTGCAATATTTGTCCAGTTTATTTGTTCAGATACAGACTGGACTCGTTTGTCTATACCAGACAACAGAATGGCTTCATCAGATAATAACAAAGGAATTGCTCTGGCATGTTTGGAGCTATCTTCAAGTACAATTCCTTTAAAAGGTGGAAAGGTAGAGTTTGATTCTACAATAGTTCCATCTAGGCTTTTCCACTTATGTCTAGGAGATTCAGAGCTTTCTCCTATCATTTGGACTGAAAGATCTTGTTTTAGCTTTTTCCATTCATAAAAAGAGATCCAACAATTTTCTTCAGACATAAAATCCTTCCATTGTTTTGACAGACTTAATTTTTCTTCTTCTTGAGTGGCTTCGTCAAAGTCTTTGGTTTCAGGATTTGTGAACAAATCCCAGTTTACCATTCTCTTGATCCATTCATCTGCAATAGATCCTTTTTGGCATCCTTTCATTACTGTGTGAAATTTATGAATTTCATCAATAGTAGGTCTTTGAATATTTTTAGGCAGAGGATTTGTAAAACGACAATCAGGAATGACTTTGTGACACTGTTCAGTATATCCTAGGCCATACTTAGGAGTACCATGGGGTCTCATTCCTTTATAGATGTCTTTAATACGGGGATCTAAAGACTCAATTGAAGGCATGTAATGGATCATTAGACAGGAAGTATGTTCTGAAGTAGAGACAGAGGATTCTGAGGTATTATTTATAGATAGAGGAATCCATAATAGTATTTACTATCTTTGCACAGAAAAGTAGGGCGTTTAGTCTTATGTCCTCTCGGAAGAAGATTAGACAGGCTCCTGGCCGACTTCTCAGGCAAAGACTAGCAAAACTTTTAGGAAGTCGCAGTAGTGGAAACTGTGCCTTTAAACAGCCCGAGACTACTGATATGGCTTCAGATGTGTCGCAAGAGTGGAACTGTGCATTTAAACAGCCCAAGACTCTTGATACGACACTGGATTCTTTAAAGATTAATCACAGAAATATTTATACATGAAACACAGAGCGAATAGCTATATCAGATCTAAGAGAGTTTGATATCATACCCGGGTTGAAAATGAGTGCATGGCTCTGATACCATTTGTAAAACTGCTCCAGGTGAACAGCTTTGTCAAGGGCCTCCTCTGTAAGAGAATGAAGCTTGACGTATTGACGACTTGTCTCATGCACATATAGACATGAATTATTACATAGTGGAATTTTATAGATAAACCCACAAAACTATTATTATTCTGGTGGATGGTCATGAGAGTGTCGGAAATTACTTGGATCCCAATGTTGTGTATAGATTTCCTGGTACAAAGTAGGATCTTCATCATTTTCTCTGTTTTGGTGCAAAATATACTTTGTCCGAATTACTCAGTGATGTCGTTCTCTAATGAAGAACATTTTATATTCTTCCTCTGTCAATAAATCTCGGATTTTTTGCAGGCTCTTGTTTGGATATAAAAACATTTTGGCAGTTTCTGCAACACGAGGATGAATATTTACAGGATTCAACCCAAACTTGATCCACCATTCCATTAACCAGTCTGGTTCAGAGTAAATGATAAATGTGACTGCAAATCTTATCATACAGTAATAATACTTATACTTATCTGTCCAAAGACAGACATTAAACCACATAACCTTATACTGATGATAGGTTATATCAAAACTCTTTTCATCTGGATCTCTGTTTGGCCAATCTTGAATAGTTCTCATTCTGTTGATGTATAAAATGTTCTTCATTAGAGAACAACATCACTGGGTAATTCGGGCAAAGTATATTTTGCACCAAAATAGAGAAAATGATGAAGTTCCTACTTTGTACTAGGAAATCTATACACAACATTGGGATCCAAGTAATTTTCGACACTCTCATGACCATCCACCAGAATAATAATAGTTTTGTGGGTTTATCTATAAAATTCCACTATGTAATAATTCATGTCTAGATGGCCGACAGTGCTTTCATTCAGGTTCTGTGGGTTTCCCGCCATCAAATCCACTTTGTACAAAATAGTATGATGTGTTGTCTTAGTGTTGTCATCTCAAATAAAAGGGAATCTTGGAAACTTGGAGCACTTCTCCGACTTTTGGTGCAGTTTGACCCACATTTCCAAGATGCTCTACTGTTTAGCATGTGATGTCCTCTTTTATGAATACTCTGGTCGAGGAATCTTGCAAGATCACCCCGTCAGATCTTTGCTTTCGGTGATATGATCAGGGAATCCTACGTGACACCCCTGACATGTCTATTGTCTTTCGACAGATTTGAAATAAATATGAATGATTTGGTCAGAGATTCCTGAGTGAATACATTACATAGTGGAATTTTATAGATAAACCCACAAAACTATTATTATTTTGGTGGATGGTCATGAGAGTGCCGGAAATTACTTGGATCCCAATGTTGTGTATAGATTTCCTCGTACAAAGTAGGATCTTCATCATTTTCTCTGTTTTGGTGCAAAATATACTTTGTCTGAATTACCCAGTGATGTCGTTCTCTAATGAAGAACATTTTATATTCTTCCTCTGTAAATAAATATCATATTTTTTGCAGGCTCTTGTTTGGATATAAAAACATTTTGGCAGTTTCTGCAACACGAGGATGAATATTTACAGGATTCAGCCCAAACTTGATCCACCATTCCATTAACCAGTCTTTTTCAGAGTAAATGATAAATGTGACTGCAAATCTTATCATACAGTAATAATACTTATACTTATCTGTCCAAAGACAGACAATAAACCACATAACCTTATACTGATGATAGGTTATATCAAAAATATTTTCATCTGGATCTCTATTTGGCCAATCTTGAATAGTTCTCATTCTGTTGATTTGGAAAAACTGGTATATAGGAATGTTTTCCCAAGTATTTGTTTGATTATCAAACCATTTCCGATTAGCAGCTCTAAGTCTTCTCAAATCTCCCATTTCAGTCAACTTATTTCTTGCTGCAATGGTAGCAGTCTGGTGTATTCTTCATAGTACATACTGTGGAGGAAGTACATTAGTATTTCTCGAGAAACCAGGTATTCCCAAGATTACTTCAGTTGAATATTTGAATTTCCATTCAAGTATCCAATTTCTTTTAAACTCTTCCCAAGGAGTTTCATCATCCAAGTAATAAGTGACATGAATATTTCTTTCATTATCAAAAACTTCAACTGTTACTAAATTTTTGTTGTAGTATGCAATCTGCATATGCATGTCAGAGATGAAAGGAAATTCAATCCTTCTGGGAGGATTTCCTTTAATGCTTGGCATGGTGATAAAATATCCTGGTTTTTCATTTGGGCAAATACAAGAACCATGAGGTTCTACAACAGAGAGGAATGGTGTTCCCAAAATACAGTCAACAAGCAATTCCAAAATTTGGAATTTCATTCCTAAAGTATAATCTTCAAGCAATAGAACTCCTTTAGGAATTTCAAACAGAAAAGATGTATTTATGTTTCCTAGTCCCGTAGTAGAACCAAAACTAGGAAGCCAGTATTTTGCAGGGATAATATATTTATGCAACAGATTTAGATCAGACCCTACATCTATGAGTGCAGTTACATAAAATATTTCTGAATTGATTTCTAACTGAATTTTAGTATAATTATTCTGATACTTGACAAGCAAAACTTGCATTCCTGTCAGTCCCTGCATATCTGTTACCTTTTGCTCCTGCATCATTGTCTCATAAGGAGCATCTTCTAATGGAGGAGGAATTTGATCTATTCTTTCTTTGATATCTCTGATTTCTTGTCTTGCCCAAGAATCAATCTTAAAGCTGAATTCAGCATCTCCTTCCATTTTTTGAATTTTTTCTTTTACTTCAGATACTTCTTTTCTGAGGAAATGAACCTCTTTAGCTAAATCTGTAACAGATACATTATGAAGCTTTGGTTCCCTGTTAAATTTGATATAAGTCTTTGTATTTTTATCAAAAGAAGCATCTAAAAACAAAGGCTATCTTTTTGAGATTTCACAATTTTTCCCTTTGGTTTCATCTTTGACAGTCTTAATAAATGTTTCAAGAAGAGAATTTTTCATATCCCCTTCTGGAAGGCCTTTAATTTGAGCAAGCATTTGTGCTTCTTTATTTCCTGTATCTTTGAACATACAGACCTTCAGTTTATCTTTTCTTTCTGGTTCTGAATCAAACTCGGAACTTTCAGTGCTGCTTTCATTGCTTTCACAAGTACAAAAATCTGGATTACTACAATTGCAGTAATGATTCATAAGGATTTCATCATTAGAACTGTACTCGAATTGAGATGTGGAGGTAGATGAAGGACATCAACCTTCTCTCAAAATATGAATTTCATCTTTAGGGGTCTTAAAAGGATTATATGGACAAGAATTTGTATCATGAGCATTTGCTCCACATTTGTTGCAATGTTGCTTTAGTATTATCTGCTTTCTTTCTTGAGCCTCTTTTGCTTTTTGTTCATAAAAATTTCCTTTAGTTTTCCTAGAGGCTTCATTGTCTGGACAGTCATGAGCATAGTGTCCATGCTTTCCACAGATCCAGCAGACAACTTTATGCTTTGCTTCATATGTATGAGTCTTGAGCCTAATGTCCTTTGGCTCATAATAGTGAGTTCTAGGTTTATCTTTATACCTAGCTTTATATTTCCCACCCTTTTCTCCTTTGAGATCTTTAGGCCTTTTTCTTCTTTTTCTTGCTGGATTTGTCAGATAAAGCCCATATTGTTCACAAATTGATTTCTGATCAGGGAGGTATGAGGATTTGGACATAGAATTTTTCACTTTCATGCTAGTGCAGAGCCCTATCAGTGCTTTTGTTATTAGAGAATATATTTCTCCCCAAGTATATAATTCATAAGGAAGTTTAAAGACTTCTTCCATTTTAAGATACTCAACAAATTTACTTGGGAGGGCTGCCAAATAGACCTGTTTCCATAGCATATTTTTACTTTCTTTTACTTCAAAAATTCTCTGTGTCCATTCTTTATGAAATTGTTCATATTCTGACATCTTTCTATATTTCATATTCATTAGAACAATTTCATGTTTATCAGCAATCTCATTTTCAGTTCCACACCAGTGCTCAAGTATTAATGTAGTGAGAGCACCTATCATATTATTGACTGCAGTCCCATCAGAGTGATACACAATATCACCTTCTTCATCTTTCAAAATTTCTTCTTCCATCTTAGTAATCATTAGAGGAGAAGAAATGACTTCCCACCATTTACTAAGATTTCCAGTAAAACATTGAATAATCATTTTGCATGCCTCTACTTCTGTTTTCCCTTTCATGGACATAATTTTATAAGAGAAATAAATCCTATCAATCATCTGTCTTATCTGTGCAATGGACAGATTATCAATATTCCATTCTTGGAACCAGTCATCAGCAAATATCTGTGACTCTGGCAGTTTACCTTTCCCAACAAGATCAGGAGCTGCTGGCCTGGTGGAGTGAGATGGAATGTTTTCATATGAAGGATTTCTAATGGTGACCAGAGAGTGTCTATCTTCTGGATTTTTCTTAGATGACTCTGGTTCATCCTTTTCAGGAGGGAAATGAAAAGGAAATTTATGTACAATTTCTGTCTCAGAAGACTTATATACATGAGACAAAATAGAAATATGAGAATTAGGAAGGATGAAGGAAGTAGGAATAGGTTTATCAGGTTGACTGGTTTTGCCTTTTATTTATGTTATGGATTTACCCATGACTGAAAAGGCATTTCCTAATCCTTCCATTATTTCTTCATGGTTTCTGTTTGACTCTTTAGCTCTATATGAAATTTCAGTCAAAGCAGAATCCATTTTATCTTTTACATCAACGACTTTTTCTTGTATTTGGTCTACTGCCCTGACAACAGTGTTAGTAGACACTTGCAGATCCATAATCTGTTCTTTTCTTGCATAGTCGTTGGTTATGAAAGTGTGTGTATCCATTCCTCTTAGTGCAGTATTATTCCAGTTTATTTGTTCATATACATACTGGACTCGTTTGTCTATACCAGACAACGGAATGGCTTCATCAGATAATAACAAAGGAATTGCTCTGGCATGTTTGGAGCTATCTTCAAGTACAATTCCTTTAAAAGGTGGAAAGGTAGAGTTTGATTCTACAATATTTCCATCTAGGCTTTTTCACTTATGTCTAGGAGATTCAGAGCTTTCTCCTATCATTTGGACTGAAAGATCTTGTTTTAGCTTTTTCCATTCATAAAAAGAGATCCAACAATTTTCTTCAGACATAAAATCCTTCCATTGTTTTGACAGCCTGAATTTTTCTTCTTCTGGAGTGGCTTCATCAAAGTCTTTGGTTTCAGGATTTGTGAACAAATCCCAGTTTACCATTCTCTTGATCCATTCGTCTGCAATAGATCCTTTTTGGCATCCTTTCATTACTGTGTGAAATTTATGAATTTCATCAATAGTAGGTCTTTGAATATTTTTAGGCAGAGGATTTGTAAAATGACAGTCAGGAATGACTTTGTCACATTGTTTAGTATATCCTAGGCCATACTTAGGAGTACTAGGGGGTCTCATTCCTTTATAGATGTCTTTAATACGGGGATCTAAAGACTCAATTGAAGGCATGTAATGGATCATTAGACAGGAAGTATGTTCTGAAGTAGAGACAGAGGATTCTAAGGTATTATTTACATATCTAAAATAGATAGAGGAATCCATAATAGTATTTACTATCTTTGCACAGAAAAGTAGGGCATTTAGTCTTATGTCCTCTCGGAAGAAGATTAGACAGGCTCCTGGCCGACTGCTCAGGCAAAGACTAGCAAAACTTTTAGGAAGTCGCAGTAGTGGAAACTGTGCCTTTAAACAACCCAAGACTACTGATATGGCTTCAGATGTGTCGCAAGAGTGGAACTATGCCTTTAAAGAACCCGAGACTCTTGATACAACACTGGATTCTTTAAAGATTACTCACAGAAATATTTATACACGAAACACAGAGCGAATAGCTATATCAGATCTAAGAGAGTCTGATATCATACCCGGGTTGAAAATGAGTGCATTACTCTGATAGCTTTATCCGATGCAAATATGAGGTTAAAAACTTTAAGTTAAAGTGTGTAATCCCGCCTGGGAAATCATGCACTCAAATAATCAAAATGACCCAAAACATTATGTCTCTGCTATGGCAGGGACACAAAAATTGAGAGTTCTGAAATGTAAGAAGTAAAAAAAAAATCATAAGATTACAATTCAATGAATTTCAGAATAAGTACAATGCTGGGAATTTTAGCATAAATTTAATAATAAAGATTTTGTAAAATACACCAATATTTTGACTTTATAGAATATAATAATATTAATTTATTAATAATATTACACACTTTAAGTTAAAGTGTGTACTATCACTTGGGAAATCGTGCACTCAAATAATCAAAATGACCCAAAATATTAATACTGCCTAGGAAATTGTGCACTCAAATGATTAAAATGACCCAAAACATTATGTCTCTGTTATGGCAAGGACACAAAAATTGAGAGTTCTGAAATGTAAGAAGTAAAAAAAAAATCATAAGATTATAATTCAAGTCATAAGGAATTTCAGAGTAAGTACAATGCTGGGAATTTTAGCATAAATTTAATAATAAAGATTTTGTAAAATACACCAATATTTTGATTTTATAGAATATAATAATATTAATTTATTTTAAATTTAGAACCAGGATAACTTTGAGAGAAAGTTCATTAACAAGAATTCTAGTATTATCATATGAAATAAATCATCACTATTTCAGTTTTTATACTTTATTAAATATTATACTTTACTAAATATTATTATATAGAATGCATCATGATCACTATCTTACTCTTTATATTTTTGCTAAATATTATTATATAAAATAAATTATGGTTTTTTTTATATTTTTTCTATTGATACAATTGATTAGAACCAAGATCAAGGCCTTATCCTTTCTCCTACTCCTTTTTCCTTTTTCCTATCTCCTTTTTACTTTTTTTTT
>JASDQU010209987.1:12290-23813 GCA_032191745.1 Picea mariana
CCCCACCATTAAAGGAAGAACGATCAAGGGGGTCCGAAATCTCTTGTAGACCATCCATCTGCGCGTTTTCTGATTGAACGTAGATGTATGCACACTTTTTAATCACCATTCTGGACCCCCCCCATCGTTAAAGGTAGAACAGTCAGGGGGGGGGGGTTTCAGAATCTCATCTCAGCAGTGGATCTAGGTGCTAATAACTCAACTGTATATCTATGAGTACTCTTTAATCTTCGGGCGCGATTTAATATATGCAGCAAAAACTTAGGCTTAGTGATTTTTGTCATTTTTGCGTTGCTTCCCTTGCTTTTTGTCACCATGGGGTTAGGAAAAACATTTTAAACATCCAAATCATGAATTTTCCTCAAACATCATGCATGTTTTATTGAAATAAAACCAACTAATCTATATTCTAACCTAGTTACCTATCACATTTAGCCCAGATTAGACTGTTGGGCTAAGAAATTACTCTATCCTGGGGCTATTTGACCAAGATTAGACAATTTGATCAAATTTATTCACTAGCTAACCTATCTACTTGCCTAAGATTAAACATTTTAGCCAAGCTTATTCACTAATCCTATCAAAATAAATTCAAAAGGACTTGGCCATGTTTAAACTGTATGGATCAAGTCATTATTATTGCATGGGGATTTATCTATTTTCTTTTATGCCCTCTTTTATTCTTTTTCTCATTTTTTCATTTCATTTCTTTTATTTTCTTTTTCTTTTTCTTTTCCTTTTTCTTTTCTTTCCTTTTTCCTTTCTTTTCAAATAATTTGTAGAATGAAACATTATTTGCAAACCAAAAAACCACTAAAGGAATACAATTTTAGTCACCAGTTGATCCTATGAATTATAGGGTTATAACAACAACAACTTCATCTGAAACTGAGAGTGKCTCAATAAATGATACTAAAGGTATCTCTTCTTCTTTCATGGAAGTAACTCTATCTTTTATTGTAGTCATGTCTCCATGACACAAGTAATGTAATGCACCAACTGCCACTCAATTTTAAATATGGGGATTGCTCCCCCTGCATCTCATACTATATATGAATCATGGTTGTTTTGGTTTTCTTCATGAATACCAAAACTATTTCTTCAATTACTAGAGTAAGTGTCTCATCATCGTCTTCTCCCTCTTGCTGGGAGAATCCTCTAGACACACATCAGGCTTTGTACATCTGCAACATGCTTGATTTGTTAGATCAATCTTGGAACTCAATATTGACTTCTCTTCTAGTCTCACGGAAAAATCAATATCCTAGTCTTTTTGACTGGCTTCCTTCTCTGTCACTGAAACAAGGGAATCTTCCCAGGAGATATGATATCTACTAGAAGTTTATGAGGCTATGATCTAGTCTTCTCACGGAATCTGTCTCGCAGTCCTGGAGGTTGTCTCTTCATCTGATCCTTTCTGAGATCAGGCTTACTCTCGATTTATTTTGAGTCTACAAGGACTTCATCATCTCTTATGGGGTATACTTGGTGTTGAATACCAAATCTAAACATGAAAGGTTGAGTTAGACTTCAAACAAGTTCTGCTTCCTGTTAAGGTGGCTTCATTATCCTTTGACCAAGTCTTCTGTGAGTTCTTTTTCTAATGTTTGGTCATGTTTGGAGATTTATGCTCCTTAAAATCAATCTACATATGAGATACTATGGATAGCTTCTTCTTCATCTTCTTTGGTACATGGATGTATACTGTCATGTACACGACTTGGGTAGTCTACTTCATGTCTCATCTAATTTGTTGTCTTTTTTAACCTTCACTATAGCTTCCTTAGGGTTATCACCTGTGACCTGAACCAAGGTCAACAAAACAACATGCAAGAATAATACTCTTTTATAAGAGTAATAAAATAATAGCACAGATAATTGTCATAGAAGATCCTTTGGAGATATCACTTGTGACCTGCCTGAAACAAAGATCAAAAGCAAGAAATACAATACAAAACAAGATCAACACTCTTCTAGTGTTGTGATCAAACATTCATCCATGGTAACCTGGAACCAAAACAAGAATTTTCTCCTAGAGGAGATGTTAGTTGTATCTGCTAAATAATTACATTAAGCATTTATCTCAATATGCTCACATGCTACCAAGTATAATACTTTTCAAAGACTGCTACCTCAACTATAGTGTTTACTTGTAAAGGGGTAGTTATTAACTTGTCATGTGCAACTTTGAATCTTATCAACTTAATTAATCAAGTTTGTAACCTAGAGCCTTGTCCTCAGGAATGATTGTGTTGCTTTTCTTCCAAGTCTCCTTCACTCAAGATGATGCGTGCTTTCTTCAACCTGTCTTTTGTACTAAGATAATATGTTATCTTGACATAAAGTTGGGTTAGAGGATAAAATCTATGATCTCAACTTTAATCAATCTAATAATTTGAATTTAATTTTGAACAAAGGTTAGTATGATGGTCATAGTTTCAACATGCAACCTAGATCGAAATAATGTCATAAAAAATAGATGCATATCAGAATATCAAACTTGGGTTGCATTATTCCTCTGAATGTGTTGGATCTTGAGATCCTTCTGGATCTATGGCAAGAGATCCCTTCTCTTTCAAATACCCTTTAAATCTTAACAGTTTAAACATATGTGAGTACATACCTTTGGTAGTAGTGGCACCATCTGGTAGGAGAGATAATAGTTACCAATCCTTTAAAAACTTCAAGGGTGACTGCAACTAGTACTACAACTGATACTTCAACTGATACTGCAACTGGTACTACAACTGATACTTCAACTGATACTGCAACTGTAATTGATACTGCAACTGATTCTGAAACTGCAATTGCAACTTAGGATTTTATGAGGAAACCCTAATTTTCAAACTTCAAATTTTGAAATTCTGATCCAGGGACTAGATGCGCTAGGTTGAGGAGAGTTTGCTGGAGCTGTTAGATTTCAAAAATTTCAAGTTTTTCCCCTTGAAACTTGACACACATAAATCTAGATTGGTACTTTTGGTATTGGTTCTGGTTTCCTGGTTTTCTGGTACTTCTGGTTTTCTGGTTTTCTAGTGCGAGTCAAAACTAGGGATTGAATTTCCATAGTATCTAACCACTGAAAAGGTGCGTTAAAGGTGCCAAAGATTTCCCTAGGCTAGGAAACACTTTTATAGATGGTTTTTATGTTGATATTCCTCTTCAACAAAAGCCCTAATTTTCTTGTACAACAATAATGAGGTTTTTCTTTATCCAGTGAAAGATGCTCTCTTTAGCTTAGCTCTGGTACCATGTTAAGTTTTGAGCTATTATTAGGCTTCTTTTCAATTTACTAGTTAATAATAACATAGGTAGGATCACTGAGAGAAACACAATCACAAGATACACAACATTTATCCTGGGAAACCCTCATGGGAGAGAAAACCCAACAAAAACTTCCTTAATATAGATAGCCAATAAAATGACAAGACAATAAACCAAAACACTAGAGAATATCCAACACTGAGCAGTGCACCTCTCTCTTCCTTCTTCTCCCAACTACAGCTACCAAACTTGCACTGATCCAAGTGGATATTGGTGGCCACCCACCTATTCCAACTGGCTCCTTGTGTCCGTTTTTTATTCAGCACGTCGTTCTGTAATGCTTTATAATTTTGAGTTCTACACTTCTAGGGATATCTGAAGCCTCACACATTCTCCAGGTGGATACGGATGGCCTCTTTCCTAATCCAACTATCTTATTTTGTATGTTTTCATGTCAGCACATCTTGTTGTACTTCCAGGGTTGTTTTGGGGCCCTAAACATTGTTTTCTTGACTCGCCATAGTTAGACTATGGATAGAGTTAGCATCTAATGGTGAAATGTATGGTTCTTTGAAAGACCTTTCCAATGGGCTATCACGCACCTAAAATGGAGGTCGTATGCAAGAGTTACGACCCTAAGAAGTTGAGGTACCAAATTACACCAACTTACCCATAGGGCTCACATGACTTTTGGTGTTTCACCTTCTAGGGTTAGGTTTTTGGATGTCTATGGTTTTGGCATTCATGAGTAATATTTAAAGGCCCTATGGAGTCTCATTGTAATCCATTCTGCTTAGAAGGATGCGTGTAGCAGCCACATCTCTTCTTAGAGATAGATACCACCATTAGAGAAAGTTTCAGTTTTGCAGTTTTACAGTTTCAACCTATTTCATTATTTAATAGAAGATATTGTTCACTGAATATTTGTGTTATTCTTCCTATCTCTGTGTTGATTGTATTCAATCTATTAATTAGTTCATTCCACTCCTAAATCTGGATCAGTGGTATCAGAGTGGTATGCTCTTCATTTATTTTTCTTCGTGCATGTCCCTGACAAGGTCTGGGTACAAGAAGTTGGGACTCAAAACAATCAAGACATTACTAGATTGTTCACGTCGAGCCCGACAACAACCCATGGGAGACGAAAAGAAAAATGATGGAGCAAGAGATCCTATTAAAATGTTTCTCGAGGAAGCCCTCGCGCAACACAGGAATGAAATGATGGACGACTTCGCGCATATCCTTCGATGATTGCCCACAGAAGAAGCATCTTCGTTAGGTGTCCATGCAACCCCCTTCAAGGTATAGGTAAATTTTGATATTCCATTATTTGAAGGACTAATAGATACAAATGTTGTAGATAAATGGTTGAATCTTCTCAAAGGATATTTTTCGGTCCACAATTTTTACGATTGGGAAAAGATCACTTTTGCACTCCTGAAGGTTGTTCCCCATGTTAAAGACTGGTGGGATACTTACACTTGGCAAAGGGCCATGGAGGAATTTGCAATTTTTATGGTGGCCCCTACATGGGATTCCTTCCGGGATGCCATCAAAGAACAGTACTACCATGTTGGAAGCACGAGGACCAGTACACCAGATGGACCACCCTATGTCAAGAAAGGGACCAGACAGTACCAGACTTCACCAATAATTTCCATACCCTCCGCACCAAATTGGGTATCAAAGATTTTGAGCGTCATCTGGTGCTCAAATACTGCGGCTATTTGCATAGATACATTCAAACATAAATGGAGTTCCTATACATCACCTAATTGGGCACAACTTATAGATGTGCTGTCAAGATCGAGTAGACATTTAAGAAAAAATGACGAGAGTTTGGAGCTGCAAACCTCTCATAGCCAAAGAAGGGAAAAGGAAACCCCAACCCACACAGCAGGGGACCAAGTCATGATGGTCGTCCTCAAGACAATCCGTCCAAGCCACAACACAAGAAGGGAAACAAGAAGAAAAAGAAGGACATGGGAAAATGGTGTGAGTACCATAAAATTCCTTGGCACAACACCGACGAATGTCTCTCCAAACAGTCCCTCATGGTCGAGATGAAGGCTTTCGAGTAAGAGGTCGATTTTGATTTTGAGTTAAATTCTGAAGGAGGGAAGCAGATTATCGATGTTGAACCCAGTTCCACAGTCACTACCACCAAAGTCTGACCAAGCGAACCAGAAGAACCAGAGGAAGGGGAATGCTTCTTTCACTTGCAGATGTGGTTCAAGGGGGCTCCGATTCACTTCATTGTCAACAATGATAGTCAGAGGAACCTGATTTCCATAGAGTTTGTCAAGCAACTGAACCTACCAACAACACCGCACCCACATTCTTCCACCATATGTTGGCTTCGTCAAGGAAGAGATTTCCGTTTCAGCCAACAATGTTGTCTGCCCTACGACATCAAGCCTTTCAAAGATGAGGTACTGTGTGATATTGCTCCCCTTGAAGTTGTGATGTTCTTTTAGGACAACCATATTTGTTGAAGCATCATGCTATGTATGATTTTAGACCCTGCAGTGTTATTATTACTTTGGGTAGACAATTGTACAGGATCCCAGAGGTGGCACCAGCTATTGTTATTTCTTTAATATCTGCTAAGCAATGCAGTAAGGTCATTTTATAGTCTGAAAAGTTTGTATTCTTTGTGATCCATGCTCATACTAAGCAGAAGGTCGCTGCCACATCCATGGCCTCTACAAAACGCCTCTCTTTGCAACAGAAGTAAGTGGACAGGATTGTGGAAGAATATAGAGACATCTTCGTCTCACTGATAGGGGTACCGACACATTGACAAGTCAAGCATCCAATTGATCTGACCCCCGGTGCACCTCTACCTTATGGACCAGTCTATCAGCCCTCACTGATGGAGAATGATGAAATTAGGCATGATATCCAAGAGCTTCTTCAAAAGGGGCACATCAGACCCATATCCTCCCCTTGCGGAAGCCTGATTGTACTGGTGTAGAAGAAGGATGAGACTTGGAGACTCGGCATTGATTACAGACCCTTAAAAAAAATCACAGTCAGGAACCGCTACCCCATTCCCAGGATTGATGACCTTCTTGACCAAATCAAGGGGAAAGGTTCTTCAGCAAGATTGACCTGAAGTCTGGCTACCACTAGGTTCCCATCGAACCAACTGATGTCTGGAATACAACATTCAAGTCTAAAGAAGGTCTCTACGAATGGCTAGTCATGTCCTTTGTCTTAACAAATGCACAGCCACTTTCATGCAGTTGATGGAAAATGTATTGAGACCCTTCACCAACTCCTTTGTGGTATTATATTTGGATTACATCCTCATCTTCAGAAGAACGTGGGAGGAGAACATGCGACATATTTAGTAGGTTTTGAGCACTCTGCGCTAACACAAGCTTTATGCCAACTTGGAAAAATGCTCTTTTGGCATGAACAAGGTTCAATACCTGGGCTACATTGTTGATGAGCATGGTGTACATGTTGATCTAGCTAAGATCCAAGTCATATGTGACTAGCCATCCCCAACCACACTAACCAAGATTCAAATCTTTTTGGGAGTTGCCAATTTTTACCGATGGTTCGTGTTGAGATTCTCCCATATTGCATGGGCCCTCAACCATGTGACCAAGGGAAGTGGTAGGGCCAATTTTGTGTGGGGGAAGGAGCAACAATGAGTATTTAAAGATCTGAAACATCATTTGTTCTTAGCACCAGTACTCTCCTTGCCTGATCTGCACCAGCCATTCGAGATTGAGACTGACACATCTGACTATGTTGTGGGCATAGTTCTCACTCAACACAGGTGTCTGGTGGCATACCATAGTGAGACACTCTCTGATATTGTTCAAAAATACCCCACCTATGACAAGGAAATGTATTCCATTGTACAAGCCTGCCATCAATAGAAACATTTCATTCTGGGGACAAAGACGATCATACACACTGATCACAAGCCTCTGCAGTTCATACAAACACAGGAGAAATTGCAGAACTACCGCCATCATAAGTGGTCCACCTACCTACATCAATTCCATCTCAACATCAAGTATAAGACATGTATCTCCAATCGTGTCACTAACTGCCTCAGTCGACCTCCTGTGGCTGCACTTACCACTGTGATCCATTCCTGTGGACATGAAACATCGGAGTGGCCCCAACTTTACCAACAAGATCCGGACTTCACCACCACATATCAGCTATTGGGTACAGGCACCACTGTCACTGATTTTCACATCCAGGACAGACTCTTATGCCACCTGGTCCATCTCTGTGTTCCTACAAGCGAGTGTTCAAAGATGATTTGGGAAGCCCACTATAGTCGAGTAGCAGGCCATTTTGGCGTAGAGAAAACTGTGGTCGTTCTTCAGAAACATTTTTATTGGCCAAAAATTCGACTGGACGTCAGCAAGTATATCATATCTTGAACTGATTGTGCCATTGCCAAGCTGACCATCAAGAAGCAAGGCTTACAAATCGTTGTACCTATTCCTAAGAAGTTGTGGGAGTCCATCTCCATGGATTACATGTCTGGTTTACTGTCCACCAAGCATGAAAATGACTATGTGTTTGTGGTTGTTGATCGGTTTTCGAAGATGGCCATCTTGATAGCCTGTAAGAAGACTGTCACAACGATCGATACTGCCAAGCTTTTCTTCGAACAAGTTTGGGTTCACTTTAGCATACCACAGGCCATCATCTCCGACCGAGACAACAAATTCCTCAACAGCTTTTGGTTGAGTCTCTGGTCTCTGTTGGACACCAAGCTCACAAAATCCACTTATTTCCACCCCCCAACCGATGGCCAAACCGAGGCCGTCAATCGGATGATTGTGCACATCCTCCACATGTACAATTCTAAGCATCCCTGTACCTGGGACAAGAGTTTCCCATATGTCCAACACAATTACAACAAGGCTCTCCATAGTTCCACCGATCATAACCCATTTCAGGTGGGTCTAGGATTCCAACTCTTGGGACCCATTGATGTTGAACTTCCTCTTGCCACTACATAGAGAGACTCTTCCCCTAATCAGTCTACGGTCGAAAAACCACCATATTCATTGAGCGGATTCAACACATCCTCCAATAGGTCTAGGAGATTTTGCAGAAATCCAATGCTAAGTAAAAGCAACACCATGATAAACACATGGTACCACACCAGTTTCAGGTTGGTGACAAAGTCTGGTTACATTTGAAGAAGGAGCGTCTCATTGGGACCCATCAGAGGATTTTCCCACTTCGTTATGGGCCTTACACTATCACCAAGGCTATGGGTAGCAATGACTTTGAGCTCAACACCCCACCCTTCCTTGGTTTTCATATAGTATTCAATGTGGACCTCCTTCAACCATATTTTCCACCATTATTGGACACCTATGAGATCATCGAACAACTGACACCAACAGAGCTCAACCCTGACTACATGGAACAAGCATCCACCGATCAGATAGTGGACACACAGATCAAGGGCACTTGCCAGCAACGAATCCATTTTTATCGGGTTGTCAAGGAAGGGAAACTCCTACACCAAGGCAATTTGTTCACCCGGGGCCAAATCTAGTAGAAGTTTCATCACCTGGTGGAGAAACTCAATGCAATGGAGACCATTGCTTCCTTAGGGGGAAGGATTGATCCAGGTGGATATTGGTGGCCACCCACCTATTCCAACTAGCTCCTTGTGTCCATTTTTTATTCAACACATCTTTCTATACTTCTTTATAATTGTGAGTTCTACACTTCTGGGGTTGTGTGAAGCCTCACACATTCTCCAGGTGGATACGGGTGGCCTCTCGCCTAATTCAACTGGCATATTTTGTATGTTTTCATGTCAGCACATATTGTTATACTTCCAGGGATGTCTTGGGGCCCTAAACGTTGTTTTTTTGACTCGCCATAGTCATACTATAGACAGAGTCAGAGTCTGACTGAGGAATGTGTAGTTTTCTAAAAGACCTTTCCAATAGGCTATCACATGCCTAAAATGTAGGTCGTATGCAAAATTTACGACCTTAGGAAGTTGAGGTACCAAATTACACCAACTTACCCATAGGGCCCACATGACTTTTGGTGTTTCACCTTCTAGGGCTAGGTTTTTGGATGTCTAGGGTTTTGGCATTCGTGAGTAATATGTAAAGGCCCTCTAGAGCCTCATTGTAATCCATTCTGCTTAGACAGATGCGCGTAGCAACCACATCTCTTCTCAGAGATAGCTACCACCATTTGAGCAAGTTTCAGTTCTACAGTTTTATAGTTTCAACCTATTTCATTATTTAATAGAAGATATTGTTCACTGAATATTTGTGTTATTCTTTCTATCTTTGTGTTGATTGTATTCAGTCTGTTAATCAGTTCGTTCCGTTCCTAAATATGAATCATGCGCACTGGATGAGTGAATGAGTGAGTGAGATAATGAGGCACTGGCTTCCTTTATTTATACTAGCTGGTAGGTGCTGGAAAGGTGTCTCTTCATTGGGCAAGGCTGACTTGTCTTCTTAGTGGTTAAAACCACTTTAATTAGGCCTAGGGCCAACTTATTAATTTGCATAATACAATTAGGGTTTGACCAATCCACAAAAGGGGATTTGGTCAATTACAATGCCCGACATGATCAATACACGAAAGGGGATTGATATAATGAATAATGACTCAATAATAAATAGAATACTCTTTGCAGTTACAATATTTCAACAGTTGACCCTGGTTGAACGAAGGGAATCCTCCACCCATCTGGTTCATGAGAGGAAAACTGGGGTTTCCCCTAGTGGACCCCCCATGAAAAGGAAAAAGTATTGGCAAGGGGTTGACTGACTGAGAAAGGGGTTTCCCCCTTGTGACATCCCTTGAGAGGGATTCCAATGGTATTAGAGAGGGGTAGTCCCCAATGAAGCCCCTACCAAAGACAAAGGTCCTTTCTAGGATATGGATTGACCTTGGAAATGGTTGCCCTACGTTGACACTGCAGATGTGGTGAAAGGGTTACTCCCAAACCCACTATAAAGTGTGAACAAGGTCGATGTAGATGACATATTAGCGGATTGAGATCCGCTACCCATAGAGGCGCCCTCGCCCCATGTGGGGTTAGGGCTTGAAGATTGGAAAGGATTTCTTTTGATGAATGGGGATGACAGAGGAATGTGACCTCTACCCCAAAAAATGGCTTGGTAAGGAGTTGAAGTGCTCCCTGCACCAGCATTTGAATACTAGGATGCTGGTTAAGAACTAACCAATGCATTAAGCTCTCTGGGGAAAAGATAGGTTCTTGTACATTTCTCCTAGAACTTCAATGGTGAGGGGAGAGTGGGATTCAGCTCTAGATATCTACATCATTTGATCAATGGCCTCGGGTGTGATAGAGGAAAGAGTTTCTCTGGACAATGAAACTATGGCTCTCTGATCGGGGAGGTAATGAGCCTAAAATTTTAGGGCGAACTCGGGAAAATGGTGGATTTGGGGAAAGAGATACAGAGGGATATTGGACTCCTAGAGCCCAATCTCATTGCTTTGATCTATGAATGTCTCTTTAAAACATGACTGCCATTCAGCGAAATCGAATTCGTACCTGGTCTCTGAGATCAGATAATCCTTGTTGGCTAATGGGATCCGATCGAGATCGACAAGAGGTGGGAGGAATGGGTTTTCCTCGAATTCTGATCTTTTATATTTAGGCGCCATCAATCCAACAGGTACCTGCAAACTAAAACAAAAGCGTTAGTAGGTAGTGGCTATGGCTGGGTCGTTGACTGAAACAATGAGGGAAATGAATTTCTGGAGTGCGGAGAGTATGAGCAGTGCGAAAATGGTAGAGACAGGGTTAAAATTGGGCAAATGGGTATCCATTGGGCATGGGGGATAGGTCAGTAGGCTAATGGATATGTTAGCTTGTAATAAATGGCCAACGGGTCACTTGAGGTATGAGGTGGAGGGTAAAGGATGGGTGACGGGTGTGCCAGGATGACATGGAAGGTGATGATTGGAGGATAGGTAAATGGAATAGGACATGCAACAGGTCAAAGGAGTACGGATACTCTGGCAGAGTAATGAGACGGGACATGTAAGAGGAGATAGTGGGATGTGACATCATGAGGCGGTGGGATAGTGGAGGATGATGTCATGAGGCGATAGTGGTATGGCATTGTTTTCATGGCGGTAATTTGGAAGGGGGGTAAGCGATAAGTGGTTTGGAGTGTAGGGGGTCCGATGTAATGGATTGACGACATGTTGGGATGTGGCCCGCTGGAAAAAACAACCCATTCCAGACCCCCCCCCCCC
>JASDQU010209987.1:23925-35997 GCA_032191745.1 Picea mariana
CCCATCGTTAAAGGTAGAACGGTCGGGGGGGGGTTCAGAATCTCATCTCAGCCATGGATCTAGGTGCTAATAACTCAGCCATATATCTATGAGCACTCTTTAATCTTCGGGCACGATTTAATATGTGCAGCGAAAACTTAGGCTTAGTGATTTTTGTGGGTTTTGCATTGCTTCCCTTGCTTTTTGTCACCATGGGGTTAGGAAAAACATTTCAAACATCCAAATCATGAATTTTCCTCAAACATCATGCATGTTTTATTGAAATAAAACCAACTAGTCTATATTCTAACCTAGTTACCTATCACATTTAACCTAGATTAGACTGTTGGGCTAAGAAATTACTCTATCCTGGGGCTATTTGACCAAGATTAGACAGTTTGATCAAATTTATTCACTAGCTAACCTATCTACTTGCCTAAGATTAAACATTTTAGCCAAGCTTATTCACTAATCCTATCAACATAAATTCAAAAGGAATTGGCCATGTTTAAACTGTATGGATCAAGTCATTATTATTGCATGGGGATTTATCTATTTTCTTTTATGCCCTCTTTTATTCTTTTTCTCATTTTTTCATTTCATTTCTTTTATTTTCTTTTTCTTTTTCTTTTCCTTTTTCTTTTCTTTTCAAATAATTTGCAGAATGAAACATTATTTGCAAACCAAAAAACAACTAAAGGAATACAATTTTAGTCACCAGATGATCCTATAAATTATAGGGATATAACAGCAACAACTTCATCTAAAACTGAGAGTGGCTCAATAAATGATACTAAAGGTATCTCTTCTTATTTCATGGAAGTAACTCTATCTTTTATTGTAGTCATGTCTCCATGACCTAGATAATGTAATGCACTAATTGCCACTCAATTTTAAATATGGGGATTGCCCCCCCCCCGCATCTCATACTATATATGAATCATGGTTGTTTTGGTTTTCTTCATGAATACCAAAACTATTTCTTCATTTACTAGAGTAAGTGTCTCATCATCGTCTTCTCCCTCTTGCCGGGAGAATCCTCTAGACACACATCAGGCTTTGTACATCTGCAACATGCTTGATTTGTTAGATCAATCTTGGAAGTCAATATTGACTCCTCTTCTAGTCTCACGGAAAAATCCATATCCTAGTCTTTTTGACTGGCTTCCTTCTCTGTCACTGAAACAAGGGAATCTTCCCAGGAGATTTGATATCTACTAGAAGTTTATGAGGCTACGATCTAGTCTTCTCATGGAATCTGTCTCCCAGTCCTGGAGGTTTTCTCTTCATCTGATCCTTTCTAAGATCAGGCTTACTCTCGATTTATTTTGAGTCTACAAGGACTTCATCATCTCTTATGGGGTATACTTGGTGTTGAATACCAAGTCTAAACATGAAAGGTTGAGTCAGAATTCAAACAAGTTCTGCTTCCCGTTAAGGTGGCTTCATTATCCTTTGACCAAGTCTTCTGTGAGTTCTTTTTCTAATGTTTGGTCATCTTTGGAGCTTTATTCTCCTTACAATCAATCTACATATGAGATACTATGGATAGCTTCTTCTTCACCTTCTTTGGTACATGGATGTATACCATCATGTACACGACTTGGGTAGTCTGCTTCATGTCTCATCTAATTTGTTGTCTTTTGTAACCTTCACTATAGCTTCCTTAGGGTTATCACCTATGACCTGAACCAAGGTCAACAAAACAACATGCAAGAATAATACTCTTTTGATAAGAGTAATAAAACAATAGAACAAACAATTGTCATAGAAGATCCTTTAGAGATATCACTTGTGACATGCCTGAAACAAAGATCAAAAGTAAGAAATACAATATGAAACAAGATCAACACTCTTCTAGTGTTGTGATCAAACATTCATCCATGGTAACCTGGAACCAAAACAAGAATTTTCTCCTAGAGGAGATGTTAGTTGTATCTGCTAAATAATTACATTAAGCATTTATCTCAATATGCTCACATGCTACCAAGTATAATACTTTTCAAAGACTGCTACCTCAACTATAGTGTTTACTTGTAAAGGGGTAGTTATTAACATGTCATGTGCAACTTTGAATCTTATCAACTTAATTAATCAAGCTTGTAACCTAGAGCCTTGTCCTCATGAATGATTGTGTTGCTTTTCTTCCAAGTCTCCTTCACTCAAGATGATGCGTGCTTTCTTCAACCTATCTTCTGTACTAAGATAATATGTTATCTTGACATAAAGCTGGGTTAGAGGATAAAATCTATGATCTCAACTTTAATCAATCTAATACTTTGAATTTAATTTTGAACAAAGGTTAGTATGATGGTCATAGTTTCAACATGCAACCTAGATTGAAATAATGTCATAAAAAATAGATGCATATCGGAATATCAAACTTGGGTTGCATTATTCCTATGAATGTGTTGGAACTTGAGATCCTTCTGGATCTATGGCAAGAGATCCCTTCTCTTGCAAATACCCTTTAAATCTTAACAGTTTAAACATATGTGAGTACATACCTTTGGTAGTAGTGGCACCGTCTCGTAGGAGAGATAATAGTTACCAATCCTTTAAAAACTTCAAGGGTGACTGCAACTGGTACTACAACTGATACTTCAACTGATACTACAACTGGTACTACAACTGATACTTCAACTGATACTGCAACTGTAATTGATACTGCAACTGACTCTGAAACTATAATTGCAACTTAGGATTTTATGAGGAAACCCTAATTTTCAAACTTCAAATTTTGAAATTCTGATCCAGGGACTAGATGCGCTAGGTTGAGGCGAGTTTGCTGGAGCTATTAGATTTCAAAAATTTCAAGTTTTTCCCCCTGAAACTTGACACACATAAATCTAGACTGGTGCTTTTGGTATTGGTTCTGGTTTCCTGGTTTTCTGGTACTTCTGGTTTTCTGGTTTTCTAGTGCGTGTCAAAACTAGGGTTTGAATTTCAAGAGTATCTAACCACTGAAAAGGTGCGTTAAAGGTGCCAAAGATTTCCCTAGGCTAGGACACACTTTTCGAGATTGTTTTTAGGTTGATATTCCTCTTCAACAAAATCCCTAATTTTCTTGTACAACAATAATGAGGTTTTTCTTTATCCAGTGAAAGATGCTCTCTTCAGCTTAGCTCTGGTACCATGTTAAGTTTTGAGCTATTATTAGGCTTCTTTTCAATTTACTAGTTAATAATAATATAGGTAGGATCACTGAGAGAAACACAATCACAAGATACACAACATTTATCCTGGGAAACCCTCATGGGAGAGAAAACCCAACAAAAACTTCCTTAATATAGATAGCCAATAAAATGACAAGACAATAAACCAAAACACTAGAGAATATCCAACACTGAGCAGTGCACCTCTCTCTTCCTTCTTTCTCCCAACTACAGCTACCAAACTTGCACTGATCCAGGTGGATATTGGTGGCCACCCACCTATTCCAACTGGCTCCTTGTGTCCATTTTTTATTCAGCACGTCTTTCTGTACTGCTTTATAATTTTGAGTTCTACACTTCTAGGGATGTATGAAGCCTCACACATTCTTCAGATGGATACGGATGGCCTCTTTCCTAATCCAACTATATTATTTTGTATGTTTTCATGTTAGCACATCTTGTTGTACTTCCAGGGTTGTTTTGGGGCCCTAAACATTGTTTTCTTGACTCGCCACAGTTAGACTATGGATAGAGTTAGCATCTAATGGTGAAACGTATGGTTCTCTGAAATACCTTTCCAACGGGCTATCACACGCCTAAAATGGAGGTCGTATGCAAGAGTTACGACCCTAAGAAGTTGAGGTACCAAATTACACTAACTTACCCATAGGGCTCACATGACTTTTGGCGTTTCACCTTCTAGGGTTAGGTTTTTGGATGTCTATGGTTTTGGCATTCATGAGTAATATTTAAAGGCCCTATGGAGCCTCATTGTAATCCATTCTGCTTAGAAGGATGCGTGTAGCAGCCACATCTATTCTTAGAGATAGATACCACCATTAGAGCAAGTTTCAGTTTTGCAGTTTTACAGTTTCAACCTATTTCATTATTTAATAGAAGATATTGTTCATTGAATATTTGTGTTATTCTTCCTATCTCTGTGTTGATTGTATTCAATCTATTAATTAGTTCGTTCCACTTCTAAATCTGGATCAGTGGTATCAGAGTGGTATGCTCTTCATTTATTTTTCTTCGTGCATGTCCTTGACAAGGTCTGGGTACAAGAAGTTGGGACTCAAACCAATCAAGACATTACTAGATTGTTTGTGCCAAGCCTGACAACAACCCATGGGAGACGAAAAGAAAAATGATGGAGCAAGAGATCCTATTAAAATGTTGCTTGAGGAAGCCCTCGCACAAACAAAGGAATGAAATGATGGACAACTTCGCGCAGATCCTTCGATGATTGCCCATAGGAGAAGCATCTTCGTTAGGTGTCAATGCAACCCCCTTCAAGGTATAGGTAAATTTTGATATTCCATTATTTGAAGGACTGATAGATGCGGATGCTGTAGATAAATGGTTGAATCTGCTCGAAGGATATTTTTCGGTCCATAATTTTTACGATTGGGAAAATATCACTTTTGCACTCTTGAAGGTTGTTCCCCATGTTAAAGACTGGTGAGATACTTACTCTTAGCAAAGGGCCGTGGAGGAATCTGCAATTTTTATGGTGGCCCCTACATGGGATTCCTTTCGGGATTCCATCAGAGAACAATACTACCATGTTGGAAGCACGAGGACCAGTACACCAGATGGACCACCCTACGTCAAGAAAGGGATCAGACAGTACCAAACTTCACCAATAATTTCCATACCCTCCGCACCAAATTGGGTATCAAAGATTTTGAGCGTCATCTCGTGCTCAAATACTGTGGCTATTTGCATAGATACATTCAAACATAAATGGAGTTCCTAGACATCGCCTAATTGGGCACAACTTATAGATATGTTGTCGAGATCGAGTAGACATTTAAGCAAAAATGACGAGAGTTTGGAGCTGCAAACCCCTCATAGCCAAAGAAGGGAAAAGGAAACCCCAACCCACACAGCAGGGGACCAAGTCGCAATGGTCACCCTCAGGACAATCCATCCAAGCCACAACACAAGAAGGGAAACAAGAAGAAAAATAAGAACATGGGAAAATGGTGTGAGTACCATAAAATTCCTTGGCACAACACCGATGAATGTCGCTCCAAACAGTCCCTCGTGGTCGAGATGAAGGCTTCTGAGTCAGAGGTCAATTTTGATTCTGAGTTAAATCCTGAAGGAGGGAAGCGGATTATCAATGCTGAGCCCAGTTCCACAGTCACTACCACCAAAGTCTGACCAAGTGAACCAGAAGAACCAGAGGAAGGGGAATGCTTCTTTCACTCGCAGATGTGGGTCAAGGGGGATCCGATTCACTTCATTGTTGACAACGATAGTCAGAGGAACCTGATTTCCATAGAGTTCATCAAGCAATTGAACCTGCCAACGACACCACACTCACATTCTTCCACCATATGTTGGCTTCGTCAAGGAAGAGATCTCCGTTTCAGCCAACAGTGTTGTCTGCCCTACGACATCAAGCCTTTCAAAGATGAGGTACTATGTGATATTGCTCCCCTTGAAGTTGTGATGTTCTTTTAGGACAACCATATTTGTTGAAGCATCATGTTGTGTATGATTCTAGACCCCGCAGTGTTATTATCACTTTGGGTAGACAATTGTACAGGATCCCAGAGGTGGCACCGACTACTGTTATTTCTTTAATATCTGCTAAGCAATGCAGTAAGGTCATTTTATAGTCCGAAAAGTTCATATTCTTTGTGATCCTTGCTCATAGTAAGCAGAAGGTTTCCGCCACATCCATGGCCTCTACACAACGCCTCTCTTTGCAACAGAAGTAAGTGGATAGGATTATGGAAGAATATAGAGACATCTTCGTCTCACCGACAGGGGTACCGACACATTGACAAGTCAAGCATCCAATTGATCTGACCCCCGGTACACCTCTACCTTATGGACCGGTCTATCGACCCTCGCTGATGGAGAATGATGAAATTAGGCATCATATCCAAGAGCTTCTTCAAAAGGGGCACATCAGACCCATATCCTCCCCTTGTGGAAGCGTGATTGTACTGGTGTAGAAGAAGGATGAGACTTGGCGACTCGGCATTGATTATAGACCCTTAAACAAAATCACTGTCAGGAACTACTACCCCATTCCCAGGATTGATGACCTTCTTGACCATATCAAGGGGAAAGGTTCTTCGGCAAGATTGACCTGAAGTCTGGCTACCACTAGGTTCCCATCGAACCAACTGATGTCTGGAATACAACATTCAAGTCTAAAGAAGGTCTCTATGAATGGCTAGTCATGTCCTTTGTCCTAACAAATGCACCAACCAATTTCATGTGGTTGATGGACAATGTATTGAGACTCTTCACCAACTCCTTTGTGGTATTATATTTGGATGACATCCTCATCTTCAAAAGAACGTGGGAGGAGAACATGTGGCATATTCAGCAGGTTTTGAGCACTCTGTGACAACACAAGCTTTATGCCAACTTGGAAAAATGATCTTTTGGCATGAACAAGGTTCAATACCTGGGCTACATTGTTGATTAGCATGGAGTACATGTTGATCTAGCTAAGATCCAAGTCATCTGTGACTGGCCATCCCCAACCACACTAACCAAGCTTCAAATCTTTTTGGGAGTCGCCAATTTTTACCGATGGTTCGTGTTGAGATTCTCCCATATTGCATGGGCCCTCAACCAGGTGACCAAGGGCAGTGGTAGGGCCAAGTTTGTGTGGGGGAAGGAGCAACAACGAGTATTTGAAGTTCTGAAACATCATTTTTTCTCAGCGGCAGTACTCTCCTTGCCCGATCTGCACCAACCATTTGAGATTGAGACTGACGCATATGACTATGTTGTGGGCATAGTTCTCACTCAACACGGGCATCTGGTGGCATACCATAGTGAGACACTCTCTGATACTATTCAAAAATACCCCACCTATGACAAGGAAATGTATTCCATTGTACAAGCCTACCATCAATGGAAACATTACATTCTAGGGACAAAGATGATCATACACACTGATCACAAGCCTCTGCAGTTCATACAAACACAGGGGAAATTGCAGAACGACCGTCATCATAACTGGTCCACCTACCTGCATCAATTCCATCTCAACATCAAGTATAAGACATGTATCTCCAATCATGTTACTGACTGCCTCAGTTGACCTCCTGTGGATGCACTTACCACTGTGCTCCATTCCTGTGGACATGAAACATCGGAGTGGCCCCAACTTTACCAACAAGATCAGGACTTCACCACCACATATCAGCTATTGGGTACAGTCGCCACTGTCACTGATTTTCACATCCAGGACAGACTCTTATGCCACCTGGTCCATCTCTGTGTTCCTGCAAGCAAGTGTTCAAAGCTGATTTGGGAAGCCCACTATAGTCGAGTAGCAGGCCATTTTGGCATAGAGAAAACTGTGGTCGTTCTTCAGAAACATTTTTATTGGCCAAAAATTCGACTGGACGTTAGCAAGTATATCATATCTTGAATTGTCTATGCCATTTCCAAGATGACCATCAAGAAGTAAGGTTTACAAATTGCTCTACCTATTCCTAAGAAGTTGTGGGAGTCCATCTCCATGGATTATATGTCTGGTTTACTGTCCACCAAGCATGAAAATGACTACGTGTTTGTGGTTGTTGATCGGTTTTCGAAGATGGCCATCTTGATATCCTGTAAGAAGACTGTCACAACAATCGATACTGCCAAGCTTTTCTTCGAACAAGTTTGGGTTCACTTTAGGATACCACAGGCCATCATCTCCGACCGAGACAACAAATTCCTCAACAGATTTTGGTTGAGTCTCTGGTCTCTGTTGGACACCAAGCTCACAAAATCCACTTATTTCCACCCCCAAACCGATGGCCAAACCGAGGTCATCAATTGGATGATTGTGCACATCCTCTACATGTACAATTCTAAGCATCCCCGTACATGGAACAAGAGTTTCCCATATGTCCAACACAGTTACAACAAGCCTCTCCATAGTTCCACCGGTCATAACCCATTTCAGGTGGGTCTATGATTCCAACGCTTGGGACCCATTGATGTTGAACTTCCTCTTGCCACTACACAGACAGACTCTTCCCCTAATCAGTCTATGGTCGAAAAAACACCAGATTCATTGAGCAGATTCAACACATCCACCAATTGGCAATAGGTCTAGGAGATTTTGCAAAAATCCAATGCTAAGTACAAGCAACACCATGATAAACACATGGTACCACACCAACATCCAAGATAAGAACAAGCATCCACCAATCAGATAGTGGACACACAGATCAAGGGCACTTGCCAGGAACAGATCCATTTTTATCGGGTTGTCAAGGAAGGGAAACTCCTACACCAAGGCAATTTGTTCACCCGGGGCCAAATCTAGTAGAAGTTTCATCACCTAGTGGAGAAACTCAATGCAATGGAGACCATTGCTTCCTCAGGGGGGAGGATTGATCCAGGTGGATATTGGTGGCCACCCACCTATTCCAATTGTCTCCTTGTGTTTGTTTTTTATTCAACACGTCTTTCTATACTTCTTTATAATTGTGAGTTATACACTTCTGGGGTTGTGTGAAGCCTCACACATTCTCCAGGTGGATACGGGTGGCCTCTCGCCTAATACAACTGGCATATTTTGTATGTTTTCATGTCAGCACATCTTGTTATACTTCCAAGGATGTTTTGGGGCCCTAAATGTTGTTTTTTTGACTCGCCATAGTCATACTATAGACAGAGTCAGATTCTGACTGAGGAATGTGTAGTTGTCTAAAAGACCTTTCCAATAGGCTATCACATGCCTAAAATGGAGGTCGTATGCAAAAGTTACAACCCTGGGAAGTTGAGGTACCAAATTACACCAACTTACCCATAGGGCCCACATGACTTTTGGTGTTTCACCTTCTAGGGCTAGGTTTTTGGATGTCTAGGGTTTTTGCATTCGCGAGTAATATGTAAAGGCCCTCTAGAGCCTCATTGTAATCCATTCTGCTTAGACGGATGCGCGTAGCAACCACATCTCTTCTCAGAGATAGCTACCACCATTTGAGCAAGTTTCAGTTCTACAGTTTTATAGTTTCAACCTATTTCATTATTTAATAGAAGATATTGTTCACTGAATATTTGTGTTATTCTTCCTATCTTTGTGTTGATTGTATTCAGTCTGTTAATCAGTTCGTTCCACTCCTAAATCTGAATCATGCGCACTGGATGAGTGAATGAGTGAGTGAGATAATGAGGCACTGGCTTCCTTTATTTATACTGGCTGGTAGGTGATGGAAAGGTGTCTCTTCATTGGGCAAGGCCGACTTGTCTTCTTAGTGGTTAAAACCACTCTAATTAGGCCTAGGGATGACTTATTAATTTGCATAATACAATTAGGTTTTGACCAATCCGCAAAAGGGGATTTGGTCAATTACAATGCCCGACATAATCAATACACGAAAGGGGATTGATATAATGAATAATGACTCAATAATAAATAGAATACTCTTTGCAGTTACAATATTTCAACAGTTGACCCTGGTTGAATGGAGGGAATCCTCCACCCATCTGGTTCATGAGAGGAAAACTGGGGTTTCCCCTAGCGGACCCCCCATGGAAAGGAAAAAATATTGGCAAGGGGTTGACTGACTGAGAAAGGGGTTTCCCCCTTGTGACATTCCTTGAGAGGGGTTCCAATGGTATTATAGAGGGGTACTCCCCAATGATGCCCCTACCAAAGACAAAGGCCCTTTCTAGGATATGGATTGACCTTGGAAATGGTTGCCTTGCGCTGACACTACAGATGTGGTGAAAGGGTTACTCCCGAACCCACTGTAAAGTGTGAACAAGGTCGATGTAGATGACATATTAGCGGATTGAGATCCGCTACCCATAGAGGCGCCCTCGTCCCATGTGGGGTTAGGGCCAAAAGATTGGAAAGGTCTGCTTCTGATGAATGGGGATGACAGAGGAATGTGACCTCTACCCCAAAAAATGGCTTGGTAAGGAGTTGAAGTGCTCCCTACACCATCATTTGAATACTAGGATGCTGGCTAAGAACTAACCAACGCATTAAGCATGTCCATCGATGACATTCTGTATGAAAAAGTGTTCGTTATTGATGAAAATGATGCAAATTCACTCAAAATTCGAGTGGGACCGATGACCAACGATGCAATGCTGCTAGTTGACGCAACAATGGTGGATTGAATCACACCCATCATTTGGTTCGACATACCAGAAGGAAAGATTTCCCTCGGTAACGATTGTCGAGGTGGGATTTGCATGGGTTCCCAAACCTGACACTCGTGGAGTGTCATCCATAGTGGCCCAGTGGGGAGGGATACTATCAATGATGTCCAATCTGGGAGGTGGGAATTATATGACTGTGAATGGGAAAGTCCGAGGTAACAAAGGATTAAAGTGTGGAGTGGACTCCTTAGCTCCAAGATCCTCAACGATTACCTCCTTTCGTTTTGAAGCATTAACTTCTGAAGGGTCAATGTCTATGATCTTGGTCTGATCGACCGGTAGGAAAGTTCTGGATGGATCAAGATGACACCTTTGTGGAGGTAGGGGATAATTATTTCTAATCTCTTCCTTAGGTGGAAGGCCATGAATTCTCCTTGATCTTTGGGGTGGTTGATGAGCCACTTTGAGTGATCATCTCTCAGTGACAATCCACTCTCCTTCCTAAAGTTGAACTATGTTCACCAATCACACCACTACAAAGCCCTAAAAGACAAGACAAACACAAACAACTTTGTCAAGATTCTGACTCAAGTGGACTAGGTCTTGGGGCTAGAACAGGGATGATTTCAGGGGCTAAATTTTTCTCACGGGCTAATTTTCCATGGTTTTTCCAAAAATGATATTCGCTATTTTAAAAATGATTCGCCCAAATTCTATAGGATAAAATTATTTTACCTTAAAATCACCAAAATTTTATAAAAACTATATAAAATACTTAGAAATTTGAATATTTTTACAAAACTATCACCAAACATTTATAGTTGACATATGAAGGATTAGTGAGATACACCAAGGTTTCTACATTTTAAAATAAATTTTCATCCTTAAAAGCATCCCTGGGCCAAAATAACAACAAAGTGGGCTCGAGCCCTTCCAGATGGAAGCACGAGTTGATTAAGTCCCATGGCCAACACACGAAGGTATAATAAGTAGTTATCCTGACCTCCACATATTGGCATTATCTGGTGCAAGTGTCCTCGCTTCATGAGGCACCCTCCAACAATACTGAAATGTGTGATGCAAAATCTTCTCGAAGTACTATGGAAACCCCCTGTAGTCACCTTCTGATATACCTAGGAGAAGCAACTATGGTTACTGGTTCGCAATCGATGCCTGGGGGGTACATTCGACAGTCAAGATCGAACGTGTGGTTTGTAAATCTCAATATACAAAGTTAATTAAATCATTAATGAGGGGTTAAATAATAAAGTACAATGCAAGCAACAAAAAAAAATGAAAAAAAAAAGAATTAAGTGAGAAGGAAAAATAAAAATAGGAGAGAGAGAGAAATGAGAGGAATGAGAGATGAAAGGTCAACTCTTTTGGCCTTTCCATTACACCTCATCTCTACCTATTTCTTCTTGTAGCTTGACTCACAAAAGGTTTTTTTGGCTAGAAGGATATAATAAAATGAGGAGCTATGTAAATTGTTGAATGACCATAGAACCACGAGTTGCACTGTAACCCAAGATTATTGAAATGAAGACTAAAAAAACATTAAAAGTTATTTTTCCTATTTGTATTTCCAAAATAAACAAGGTAACAAGGTATGCATTGTGTCATGAATTACTTAGTAACTTCTCTATTATTTTTGTTTTTGTGTAGATTTTTCATGTGAAAATATTTTTGTTCTCAAATTACAATTTATTATTTGGTAGCTTATACTCATAAAATCAATTTTCCTTTATCTTACGAGAATAACAACAACTAATAGATGCCCACCATCCATTAAACTCTAAGCATTGAAATCAATGTCTCTCGAGAAATGGTTGTTGTAATTGTTTAC
>JASDQU010209988.1:0-27946 GCA_032191745.1 Picea mariana
GAACCGAGAAATATCCTTCTAACAGATTCAACCATATATCTACGGCATCTGCATCTATTTGGCCATCAAATATGGGAATTTCAAAGTTTACTTGTACCTTAAAAGGAGTGGCACCTCCAGAGTGGCTTCTGGATGTCGATGCATCGCCAGTCGGAATCCGTTGAAGAATCTGGGCAAAGTTGTCCATCATCGCGCTCCTTTGTTTCTCGAGGGCCTCCTCGAGCAACATTTTGATAGGATCTCCTTCTCCCTCATCTTTCTTTTCTTCCCCCATGGGCAGTCATCGGGGTTTGCAAGGTTGATATTGCAAAGGTTCAACCAGATCGAGCCCCAACTCCTTATACCCCGATCTCGTTGGGGACATGCAAAGAAGGATCGAGAATGAGCAGACCACTCTGATACCACTGATCCAGATTTATGTAGGAACACAATGAAATACAGAAATACGCATAAACGCAGATATGTAGTGGAAATAAGACTTCATTTCATTAATAACAAATGACTGAAATATGCTTACAGACAGAATGGAAATAAACTAGCTAGGGCGCTGGTAGCTTATCTCTGAGAAGTGATGTGGCTGCTACTCGCATCCATGAGAAGATGATTACAATGAGGCTCTAGAGGCATTTTTACAATAGACGAGAATTCCAAAAGTCATAGGCATCCAAAAACCTAACCCTAGGAGATGAAGCGCCAAAAGTCATGTGGGCCCCGTTTGGGTAAGTTAGTACATCAACTTCTCGGGGTCGTAACTTTTGCATACGATCTCTGTTTTAGGTGTGTGATAGCTCGTTGGAAAGGTATCATTGAGGAGATTCATTTTGAGGGCTCAATCATGCCTTTAGCTATCATTGAGAACCTATATCTCAAAAAACCTTCATTTAGGCCCTCAAAATGGCCCCAGAAGTTAAAACCTGCTAAAAATAGTAAATTGCCAAAATTGCCAGAAAACTATTTTGAGCCAGTTGGAAAAGGTGGGTGGCCACCGATATCCACCTGGATCACTTAACTGAGTTAAACTACTTCACAACTCACATAACTACACTTATAACTCTGTTACAACTTCAAGTCACTTAGTTACAACTAATTCGACTTCCATGTCTCACCAGACAACCTTTGAACTTGAATTTCCTATAGCTAACTGATTTTCCTTTTCAGTTAACTATTTTAAGTAATTATGAGATAATAAATTAATATTTATTGTCCAATTTATTTAAAGGAAAAATAAATTAGACACACATTTCTTGTTGATTTTTCAACAAAGCAGGCATACCTATGCCTGGGTGATAAAGAATTTAAAGGTATGGTCACCATAAGATACATTGCAGATCCATAATTATATTGACAAAGTGTATAGCCACCAAATATACAATGTGGATCTATACTTCCATGACATGAACTGATCGTAGCCATGAAAAATACATAGTGGATCTACGAGACGACAAGACATAGCCACGGACCAATACAAACTGGATCTATGTGACAGTATATGTGTCAATATTCAAGAGAAACTCTGTCATGACCTGGGAAAAGTACATATCAGAGTGATCACTCAACCCAGGGTCTTCTTACTGATATTGATGTAGTATGAATCTAACCATGTGAATATATGTCCTGATGTCGAACATGGTAGAAACGAATTGATTAGCGATCAATGATGTAAACCATTAACAAGCGCGAGGGAAATCACCATTGATGTCAATGATTCCCAAGGTACCCTAGTACATTCCAGTGAATGTGAATAAATGGGATGAAGTCGAACATTCATGGAATCATCTGATCAGAGGTCAATGATGTAAACCTACTATCGGAAGTGAGGAGGCCTGCCATTGAGGCATGCAGGTCCCAATGTACTAACTGGTTTCTAAGTCTAACTCTCAGATAATGTGTTGAAGTCGATAGGAATAGACTCGTCGAAGGAGTGCCTTGATTTATCCCCCATCAACAACATGAAACTAACATATATATCTAAGTAGGTGGATCATCTGAACATGGACTGACATGGGTGTTGAAACAGGATATTTGTGATGGTTGACTCTCGAGGAAGATACTTCCCTTGAACACTGAGGCACAACAACAAAAACTTGGCATGGACCAAAACATGATGATGTAGTGGACACTTGTGACTTTCGTCAGGTGACCCAAAGGAGTAAAGAAACTCAAAGGATTGGTTCAGTGCAGAGGCTCAATAGATTAAAAATGTATGTAAAGACAAAGTGACATGTTCAAGGGTGACTGTAAGAGTTACTGGTAATGTTCTCAAGAACTACTTGGCTTACTTCTTTCAAATTTTGCCCCATCCAGATAGAAGAGTTCATCTTTTTAATTTAACAAGCTCAAGGAGGGTAACACATGCTCGATATAACTGACCTTCGGTAAGTCCCTCTTCCTTTGTTTAACGAACTAGAAGAAGTAAGGGTTCGGTCCCATATGGGCCCTTCAATGTATGATTGTTTAACGAGTCCATAGAAGGTAAACTCGGTGATTTTTCATGTTTAGAGAGTCTGAAAAGAACTTAAATATGACTCCATTGTTGTCCTTTTTCGTAATGTTGTTCTCACGAGGCCGAAAAAGAGACAAATTATCACTTGAAAGATTCCCTTTCAAACCTTTTAATGAGTGGGAAAGGAAGCAATATCACTTGGCAATCTTTTCATGTTTAGAGAGTCTGAAAAGAGCTTAAAGATGACTCTAGGGGGGTTCCTTTTTCATGTATCCATGCAAGTCCGAAAAAGAGATAAAAGGTTACTCAGTGTGTTCTCGTGCTCTTGCAAGCGTGAGAACGAACAAAGATCATGCTCGTGAATCTGACAAGATAAAAATCGAACAAAACTGCTCTGAAACCTACCAAAAATGATAAAAATTCACATCGGGGTATTAATATGCCTCCAAAATGATTTTCAAAAACCCCAAAAATAACCATGGTCTTAGCAAAAATGAACTTTTAAATAGTAATATAGGGCAAAAATGTCTTTTACCAATTCATTTGTTCCAAGACTTTTAGTAGTGGAGAAATTGAGCTTTGGAAGGAGATTCTTGGACATCTCGGTGCCAGAGCTATGGTCAGCCATTTCCTTCCCCGTCTGTATCAGGTTGGTCCTCTACTTTTTCCAAACATTTTGCATGGTTTACATTTAATTTTTAGGTAAATATTTAGCTTCAAAAATTATCCCTTGGGAGGTTCTAAGCGCCGAAAAGGCTCACCACTCCACTAAAAGGCTAGGGGGAGTTCTACTCGATTTTTCAATGCTCCCTTAAGTCTAGTGGGCAAGCTCTAGTGCTCTGTTCAAAGAGTCAGGGGGGTGCTACCCAAAAATCACAAAAATGCTCAAAAACCTCTGTGCTCCCCTAACAAGCTAGGGGGAGCGCTAGCTAGAAAAATAGTGCTCTAGTGAACTTGTTGGGGGAGCGCTAGAGCTCTAGTGATATTTTTTTTGGGGGGGGGTGCTAGCATGATGAATCACAAGGAAAATTACTTTTAAAAGATTGATTTACCCAAAAAAAATCAATGTGGCATGACTAATGGACTTTTTTTGTTGATAATTACAGGTTATAAATGGAAAAAATCATGATCGAGGGCGACACTGAGGATTTTTGGTCTTCTCAAGTTCTTCAAGATGCAAAAGTTGAAGAAATAAGTTCTTCTTCTTGAGTACATGATTGGGTTGTGGAACATTGTGGAGCAGGTGTTCCAAATTGGGACACAGTTTCTTACTATTGAGTTGGATGATGTATACTTCTTGACTGGCCTCTCAAAGAGAAGGGCCTCTGTTATTTTATCTAGATAGATAGCACTTCTCATACCTATAGAGGAGTACTTGGCAAATCATTGTGTCTCGGGATCGATATTGGTGGGAGGTAGGATTGCGATAAGAGATGTCAGAGATCTACCTCTTCGATCTATTCTTTTTTCCATTACAAGTTTAGCAGGGAGTACTAGTTCACACTTGGTTTCAAGATCGCATATGGCTTATGGGAAGTGACGAAGAAGGTCTAGATGAAAGTGGCATACCAATGGGAGCTTGTTTAACCACCACATTCCCGGTGGGAATAGTTTTAATATGGGGAACCATAGTAAAATGGGCCATCTGGAGAGAAAGAGTCGATATAGGACCAATTGACTACATGTTTGGACCGATGGACTACGTGTTGGGACCAATGGTTGTACCAGAAAAATGATCTAAAGGTATCGTGTAGGTAACAGACGTTTCGGGCCTTTGCGATACAAAAAATGTATCAACACCTGCCCCTGAGTTGTAACGGTCTCGCACCGTGTGAGGCAGGCTTCTAATTATGTCGATAGTCCAAAGGGGATCCCTGACTCCAAGGGATGAATGGGGTCTAGTCGAAATTCCAGGAGTGTCAAAGACAACAAGTTCTCCAGCTAAATTCAGTTGGAGAATATGTCTCTCATATCCAGGAGGCATGCAAAAAGCCTCTAGAGAATCAGAAACAATTGGAAAAATTTCTAAAGAGATGGAACCTTCCTCTTGTGACGCTATAATGTCTTGGACCTTGCTCTGTTGAGGAGATCCCTCCAATGAATGAGGGGGTAGAGGTATAGAATCTCCCATATTTTTTGGAGGAAGTCCCAATACCCTACGCGAACGGCGCAGAGGGTCTTTGTTGGCAGAACCAAAAATTTTATGAAAAAAATCTATGGCCAACTAAAGTAAAGAAACAACATACACTAATCAAATATAGGAATCAAACCAAGCAAACAAAACCTTCTCTCAATGGCCGTACTAGTTGGTGATGAAATCCAACGTCGTGTAACCAAGTCAAGAAGGGGATAGGATATGAGCGGGTGGAACAGTTATGATGGCGACCTTCTTAACAGACTTACACCTTGGTGCAAGATTCCATGCAGTAATTGTGGATTTACCCTCCAAGGAGCCCGAGTGAGTTTGACCACCGTTTGTTCCAGGTACAGTGAAGACTTCCCTTCACTATCACCTTGTGTAAAGACCCTAAAGATTATGGAAACTAAGGACACCAACTTGCAATCATCCCTTGGGTGGGTACAGTCGACAATCCAGTCCGAACGTATGGGCAGGATAACAAGTCTGAAATCCTTCGAGAGAACTGAGGACAAGTGGACTGGTAGAAATCTAGAGGACCACGAATGGATTTGGAATTCAGGAAGCACTGAGACCAAATGAAAACAAATGAACTATAAGAAGAACCCCCAATATACTATCTGACTACTACAAACATTTTAACCACAGAGGAATAATCTTCGTAACTCTCTTGAACGCAACCTCGTGCATAACCCATGTGTGAGAGGGGGATCCCAACAACCTTATACGAAAATTGGATTTTACTCTCCCTATTGCAAGATGCTAATGTTTGTATTGAATGCTTTGGAGAGTTTTACTCACAGCCTAATCCAAAGCACTAATCCTAGTCTAATGTTGGTGGAGGATTCTAAAAACAAAAGTTCTAGATCAATTTTAATTAGTATTGGTTTTGCAGTTGTTCTTACTCAGGGGTGTATGAGAGTGAAATGGATTATATTATGACTCAATTCCCAAAAAATGCATAAGAAATGATAAGCAGTCTTTTCTTTCAATGAATGCCTATTTAAGGGAAGGAGGAAACTTGATTTTCACTGTCAAACAATAAGATGCAGTAACCTCATGTAATTGTTTCTCAATCAAGAATCCAATACAATGCTAAAATATTCAGAAATTTGTTCTAATATCCAAAAACAATCATGAAAAGATATCCTTTTGTTTAAATGTGACTGATAATCAGTTTGATGTAAATATTCCTATGTCATTTAGACTTCAGGATCTGTGAGATTTAAGCAAGTGGAAGCAAAACTTCACATAAACAAAACATACTTTCGTTATGATTAAACAAGAAAGAAAAAGAAAACCAAAATTGCAAAAAGAAAACCAAAAATCTCAAACAGGAGAAAACATTTTGGACAGATGATCTCAAAGATCAAATGGAATGGTGCATAGATCTATGAATTTCCTTACAATAGCTTTCATTCAGTCAGATAAATGAGAAAAAGGCATTAAATTGACTCTAAATCTTCAAAGATGGGGAGTGACTTCAAAATAAGGAAAAAATATCAAAAATCCAAACAAAACATAATCAATTCTTAGAAATCAAGATGTTGGAGGCCAAATCAAGGACACACTGAGATGGTAAAAACCCTAAGCAGATGAATCAGCAAAAGGTAGACTCAGAGATCAACTCCCAAAAATGTTTTTTGCAGAAAAAGACCAGTTCTCTTGTGTCAAGGGCACTAGAGTGTTGCAGCCCTCTATGGAATCCTGCAGGGGAGCACTAGCCTCTCAAAACTCGGAAAACTTGCCCAAAAATCAAAAAACTCAGGAAAATCCAAAAATTGAGTGTGTATGGGATGAACCCAAGAACCAACAACACTTCTAAGAATCAAAGACACAGCAGGAATAAGATCTAAAGGTGGGAAAAGTCCAAAAACAAGATCAAGGAAGGAAACCAAAACTGAAATCTTTGGTCCCCAGTGGAGTCGTCAATTTTTGTTATAGGAAAATCTTCCTATGGACAAGTGGATTTCCTCTTGAACCCTAAACTCTAAGATCAAGACAGAAAGGTGCTAACTTTGGTCACTGACATCCTTTTAAACCTAGCTGAGCTAATGTATAGAGAAGAGGAAGAAGATGTACCTTTTTACGATGTTTTTCCTTGCCCGGTCCAAGTTGAGCTATGATCCTCAAGCTCTTCAACAAGTCCTGCAATCCAATCAAAGAAAAAACATGCTTCATATTCTACTATCATTAGTTTGAAACTAGATCTATCCATTAAAGACAAGTTCATGTAGGCATACACAATCTTGAAAGAATCAGGCCAAGCACATTTATTAATGAGAACTTGATAGCAATACTTGTATACCTTTGATGAAGCTGCAGTAGCCTCTTCTAGCTCTCCTTGTTCAAACCCTTTTCTCAAATGATCCACAACAAAATAACTATGCTTCACTGATTATCTTCCTTATGAGATCATAATTTTGATGCCTTCAATGTCTCCCCTTTTCACCATAAGGAGGCCCCCTTATATAGGCTTGGAGCGGCCTAACCACCTTAGAGATTCTTGGGATAGGTTCAGAATCATTGTCCAACAGTTGTGGATCCTCCCTAAGATCCAGCCTTGACCTCAGATTTGAAACCAACTAACTCCAGAGATGAGGAGTATTTCTCCCTGATTTTCCTCAACAGTCAAAGATTCCCTCAATCAGGCCAGCGCTCCCTCAAAAGGTTACACATAGTGTTGCAACGCTCCCCCAAAGGAGGTCAAGGAGCGCTAGCGCTCCCTGACAGTGGGTAGGCGAGAATTGCCCTTCAAAAATGACTTTTAAGTGGTTTTATAATGGCAAAAGATTTGTACTCTTCGTCAAATGACATGTTCTTATTTTAACTAGTCTTTGAGGGTGTCTTCAAGCGTTCCTTGTGATGTCATCTGAGATACAACATAGGCAATATGATTGAATGATGTCTACGAAACTTATAGACAAAATGCGACACTTGTAATGACGACAATAAGTCACCATTGAAATGAGTAATTTTGATGTGTAACACTTTCCAAGAAGAAACCAATCAGAAACTGAGTATTCATCTTACTACCCCTCAAGACCAAGTAAATAGGGACATTATAGTCCTTCATGTAAAAATAGGCCTCATCCAAGACCAGCTCGGTAGCCAAATTAATGAAGTTCATTCCTCTCTCCACCAATTCATGAACAAATTCTGGGGTACTTCCTCCTCTAACCCACCTCTCTATACTGAAGGTTTTGACTCCAATCAACCTCTACAATCTCATTCCAACTCCCTACCTTGTGACCACCATCTTCCCATAGTCGAGGTAACCAAATTTGATGGATCAAATCCATAAGCCTGGGTTACTCAAATGGAACATTATTTCTTCCTACATGGTATCACTAATGAGTTAACCAAGATTCATTATGGAATTCTCTATTTGGATCTGAAAAGGTGGAAATGGTGGAAATGGCATCAAAATGCATACCAAGGGTATGTTTCTTAGTCACAGTTTGTTGTTGAGTTGTATGAACACTTTGACACAGTGTTAACGCCTAGATTTTCACCATTGAAAATCTTGAGGGTTAAGAGCCAGCATGCATTTTTTTGGATGGAATTTTGAGATTCCCCTGGTGTTTATCACTTGTGTTGAGAAAGAGGTTGGTTCCCATCAAAGGAAGGTATGATTGGTACATGGTTGTTTGGTTCAGAGTTAGAGTCGACTTAGTTTCCATGAATATTTGAGACAGATGTATGCATATAGCAAGTGTTTCTAATTTTTAGGAGACATGGTTTCAATGGGTGTCTTGAAAGTTTGAGGAAGTTTTGAGCATACATTATGAGTCCTTTTAGGATTCTAGGCTCGATGACACTTTTATGGGTGACATGCAGAAAATTTATATTTTTAGCAGGTTTTTCTCTAGACCCCAGATTCGGATTTTGAGAGTGCAGTATTGATCTGTGAGACATCTAGATTCTTTTGGAACTTTTCCAGGATGATGTGTCCTATATTACTATTTTTAGCAGGTTAAGAAACATGGATTGAATGTCGATTATGATCGCATATTTGGATCCCTTGCTAAAAGATGAGATCAATGAGTATAAATTCAAGGGAATTCATACGAATTTCTATTTTTAGCAAGTTGAGCACCAGGGCTTGCATGTCAATTCTGATTGTGGATTCGGATTCCTTGCGGAAAATCAAATTCAACGAGTGTAATATCATGGACATGTGAGGATTTTCTATTTTTAATAGTGTCTATATTTATCAGTAGACACATGATGGTGCTCTCCTAGTCATGTAGAGCATTTGTGGAAAGTTTGGGTCAGTTTCGACAAGTTTCAAATTTTTGGGACCGGATAGCTATTTTTAGCAGCTTATATATTTAGTAGGTCTAGTCATCATCCATGAAGTGTTAAGTGTCATCCTCAGAGGTTGACATGTGGCATTTCTCCATAATGATGTGGCATCCACCTAAGCATAGGGCACATATTTCCAAATATCCAAGAATGTGATAATTAATTAATGATGGAAGAAGGGGTCGCATGAGTTTAGTTGTATAGTCGTATAGCTTACTGCAAAGATATTATCATCCTTATGGATGTAGAAAAATCATTACAACAGTTGTAAAATCAGCCATTGAAATCCATAAAGAAACCACCCAAGAATTGCCTTAAACCAAATAGAACAAGTTGGCAAACTTTTAGCAATTCTTTATGGTTAAAGCACAATTTATAAGTGGATTTATATTAGGGTTTTTTGCAGTCAAGTTATCAGCCTTATGCATGTAGAAAAATTGTTACAGTAGTAGTAAAATCAGCCATTGAAATCCATAAATAAACCACCCAATAATTTCCTTAAACCAAATAGAACAAGTAGGCAAACTTTTAGCAATTTTTATGGTTAAAGCACAAGTTATAAGTGGATTTATATTAGGGTTTTTGCAGTCAAGTTATCAGCCTTATGACTGTAGCAAACAAATCCCTATATCAGCAAAATTATCCAACACAAATCACTTGTAAATGGATCAAAGGATGTGCCTAGGTTAGTAGAGAGTTAGGGCAGAAATTTAGGCCTAATCTAAGGTTAGTTACCTAGGGTGAGTGCAGCCCTAATGGTCGTAGGTTAGTGTTTATTACAGCAGAAATTTGTAGTGCTTGAAAGGGGATGCCTCAATGAGGCAAGAGACCCAAAGGATCAAGGAATGCTTCCCCAAAAAGAGAGACTTAAAACTTGTAAAATCACATTTTCCAAAGCAATAATTTTGTTTCCCCAATGCAATAAATAAATGACTAGTACTCTTAATAAATGACAAAGTGCATCAATTCTCCCCCAATAACAAAGCGCACTTGTGCTCCAAAACATAACACCCATGTGCTCCCTATAACTGTTATTAATATAAAATACAAAAATATTGTAATTTATTTTTTTTTTTATTTTTTTAAGAAATAAAATGCATTGTGTTTCTCCCCGATAACAAACCACCTTGGTGCTCCCCCAATAACAAAGAGAACCAGTGCTTCCCCAATAACAAATCACATCAGTGCTACTCAATAACAAAGTGCATCGGTGCTCATATAACAAATCCATCAGAAAAATTGATACTTAAACAAAAGAAATTAATTTAAAAACCATAAACCTTCCATGGTGTGCTCAGAAACCAATACAACCCCAGTGCGTTCCAATAAAAAAACGCACTGGTGCATATTACTATCAAGCGCACCGTTAAAGGGTAAAATAAATAAATTACCAGATCAAATCAATGTGTCGAAATATACAACGAAAAAATGAGCAAGAATTTTATGTTTTCAAAATGTATGTGTTTATAAATGAAAACCCTAGTCATTATTTCATTATTTTTCCAAAATTTAGAGGGGGAACTTGTGCAAGAGAGATTTACAAGCAAAGTCTTTGGAGTGGGTGGATTTTTTCGAAGAGCCAAATTTACATACAAAATTGCAAAGGAAAAATTTCAGGTATGTGATTTTATTATATTCATCATCTGAATCTTTCCCTATTTGATTCAAATAGATCTCAATGCATTATAAAAAAAAATAAAGGGTTTCACAGTTACATTCAATATTCAAAGCCCTAGTTTTCATGTTGTTTCTCTTAGTTTTACTCTCTATATTTCACAAGAAGATTTATTTTTTTAAGAAATATATATTTTTATAGGGTTTCTTTACTTATATATGGGACATTTGGTGTTTGTTGCAATGGGATTAATCATTGCATTGGATCCCAAACCATGTTACTGTCATTTTTCTTTTAAAAAAATGCTTCTGCAGTTTGCGATGTGCACTATACGGGAATAGTGCACCGGTGTGCATGTTCATGTCAATAACATCATTGCTCTTGATTCAATCATGTGCACTAGTGCTCCTAAGTCGACCATGAGCATCAATGCTCTTCCCAATCACAAAGCACACCAGTGCTCCAAAACATAATGCCCCGGGGCTTCTAATAACCATTATTAATATAAAATACTAAAATATTTTTTTATTTTTTTTTACAAGAACTAAAATGCATCACGGTGCTCCCCGATAAAAAAGCACATCGATGCTCTTCCCAATAACAAAGAACATCGGTTCTCGTGTTCTTTTCAACAACACTGCAAAGTTTAAAATAAAAATAACTTTGTTCACATGTTCGAAAGTGCACAATAAACAGTAATGAGGCACCGATGCTTCTATTAATTAATAGAGCATCAGTTCTTTTATTAATTAATAGAGCATTGATGCTTCTATTAATTTATAGAGAATTGATGCTTCTATTAATTTATAGATCATTGATGCTTCTATTATTCTTATCTTGTAAAAAAATTCGGTCTTTATATATCATTATTCCTGTCTTTTTTTGATAGAATATGGTCGATAAAAGTTCAAGGAGAGCAACTTTTTTTTTCCTATAGAAAAAAACTGCTATATTCAAAAAAGGAATATACATGTTGTCTTATCAGTCCAGCCTTAGTAGGCTTTCCTATAGATCTATTCTACCTATGCCAACAGACGTTTAAGGCCTTTTACAATATGAATTGTTCCAATTTTTCACAACATTTACAGCCTTACAAGAAAAAACATTTTTCAGAGGCGAAATTCCATTACCTCAGTCTTTGTGCCTTCAATGAACTCATAAAATCCAAAAGCTCATTTTTGCAACTGCAAAGCTTCTTTAGAGACTTCATTTGCTTTTGTGTTGAGTTCCCTCAAAATGTGCTGGAAAGAAAACCATTCGAAATTTCTAAAGGTGAGTTTGATATCTCTTAGAATTGAGACTAATCTAGGGTTCTGGATGTTGTTTTGGCCTCTTTCCCAATCAATCTCCAAACACCTAAAGCTTTGTCAGATTTTTTTCTTTGGTTGTTTCCAAAAGGGTCCAGAGTGCTATCAGTTATGCTATGTTGTTTGTTCCACCTCTTGGTAAATATCTGATATGGATATAGTGGCTATGGTTGATAAAGAACACCACCCCAACACCACATGCAATCGGATGTCCTTGGTTGGCCCCATTGAAATATCCCCATGGGATGGTGTAATCGATGGGTGGGGAGACTATGAAATGTTGTTTTCTTGATTGTGGTTATGCCTTGAATTCTTCAGCCTGAGCAAGTGATAAAGTCGTTGTCACTTCCGGAGAAACTGTCTTATCTTTAAATACGACATTGTTTCTTGCCCACCAAATTTCTGTGATCATGATACTTGGAAGACTTGTATAAAGGGAGATTGTTTTGTCTTGTAGCCAATTTCTGAAGCATTCTTTAAGAGAACCTCGGTTCCAATCATCCATGGACTTTAGTTTGTCTTTTATTAAACATGTGACCTTCTCTGCAAAGGGACATGATATAAAAATGTGAGTAGTGGATTATTGATCTTCTTTGCATAGAGGGCATCTGCTAGGTCCACACCAACCTCTCCTGAGGCAATTGTCCCATGTCAACAGTTTGTAGTTTGTTGTTTAGAGCTATCCATAGAATCAATTTACATCTGGAAGGGATTTCACCAACTTCAGTTGTGTCTCTGAGTTTTCTTCTAGCCAGGCTTTGTAGCCTAATTTACCTGTGTAAGAGTCATTCTGTGTGTTTTTTTACCAGTAAAGGGAGTCCCCAAACTCTATGTATACGGTAATGAAATTTTAACATAGCAGGGTAACGAAAGAGTTTTATTCATCTCATAGATCTAGAGGGAGATTCAGAGAATCTGCAGTTTTCCAGGACCCTCTTCCTTTTAATTGGGGGAAACCATTGTTGAGGTTGCTCAGAAAGTGACAGTTTTTTCCTTTTGGTAACTGAAGTAGGGGCTAGGAGAGTTTGTAATTGTTTCCAGATCCCATCCATGGATCTTCACCCAGTCTCACCTTTTCCCCATTTCTGATGCGCCATGCAGTCCACTTACCAACTAGGGGGAAGGCTTGGACAAGTACTTTCCATACTATTGAACCTTTAGTGGATTTCAAGGGTTCTCGAAACCAAACAAAAATAGACAAAGAAATACTTGGAGTTCATTACTCTTACCCAAAGTGTGTTACCCAAAGTTAGGTGCCAAAGGTTTCTTCCCACTAAGGCTCGCATGAAGAGTCTTAATTTTTTTAACCCCCATCCCCCCAGTTCTTTTGGCGTAGTGATTGAGTTCCATTTGACCAGAGGGTTCCTCCATGTGCATTCTTTCCCTTCCACAAGAAGTGAAATCTTAAACATCATATGTGATCCAGGACTCCTTTTGGGACTTCAGTTATTGAATTCCAGTAGACAGGAATTCATTCTATGATTGATTTGATTAGTACCATTCTTCATCCTCTAGAGAGGAGTCTGTTGACCTAGACGGTTAGGCGAGTCTCGACCTTTGTTATTAACCAACCCAATGTTGGATGCAGACCCAGTCAGGGGAAAAGGCTATTTTTGGGAAGAGAAGTATGAAAGGAAGAAAGGACATCTAGAAGGAAAATAGGCATGTGTGATGGAAGCATGTGAGGCACGCATGCAAGGAAGACCTAACAAAGTTAGGGTTAGGGTTTTTTCAATGTAATGTAATGGTTGATGAGCCAAGAATATAAATAAGTAGTACTTAGAGGACAAAGGGGACGACGGATGGTAGAGAGATGGAAAGAGAGAAGGATAGAGGGAGAGTCCAAAAGTGTAAGAGTTTTAAGAACTATACTACTATGTAAGCTGGTGAGCTAGAGAAGCAATGAGCAACTCAATCCCAAGGGTTAGATCGCAAGCTGAAGAGCCTGGTGCGATCTAGTCAGCCTCGCAGGGATCAGGCAGCCTGTGGAGAGTGTAAGATCTAAGATTCTAAACATGTGAAATGTAACATATTACTAAACCATAATAAAGAGCCTGAGATCTAGATCTTTTTGGATGTAGCCCAGGAGAGGGTGAACCATGGTAACATTTGTGTTATGTGATTGAATGTATCTATCTCTATTAAGTGCTGAATGTTAGATGAATGAATGAATCATTAGTTAGATTTGATATTTCACATGCATGAATAGAATGATTGCTCTAATCAGATGTTAGAGTGAATAAATAAATATTACAAGGTACAACCACATATCTCCACTCATTCCCAGGCGCAGTACACTGTGCAGTACACTATGTGTGTTGCATTCCCTTCTGGTTTACTAGTGGGGCCGATAGTTTTAGAGGGATTTTGTTGGAAGCTTGTCAAATCTGAACCTGGTTCAATCAATGACAGTAAGGTAGGATCATAGTAGATAACCAACAAAGTATAAGTAAAATAAAATCCAACAAATGGTTCTGTTGTCAGATGGTTAGAATAGGATGGGATTGAGTGAATGAGATTTTAGGAAGAATCGTCAAAAGAATTCTAGATCGGATGACAAGACGTTAAAAGAATGAGAATATAAAAGGGGATGTTGAGGCCGTGGAATCCAATGAAGGCATAGATAGAGAGTTGGTTAAAAACAAAGGAGCTAGAGTTTGCACAGAAAGATAACAGAAACCCGAAGTTGACACCGCGTAAATATCTGGAAAAGTATGTATTCAGCGACTTGCATGAAGTATTTTTCTATGATTTCCCACATGTGTTGTCGGAGTGGATATAAAGGTTGAAAGAAAACCATCCTACAAATCAGATCAGACAGCTAGAGTGGAATCATGTAGAGATCACACAGTTAGAACAAGTTGATAATAAATTTACGCGTGCAATAGATTTCTGGTTAGACAGCATTGTTGTAGGATTTATCACAGAATTTGCAGTAGATACAGTGCAACAGAGAAAGAGTTCTTGAAGGGACCTTGAGGTAGGTATATCAGATTGCTATATACTTCTATTAAGATATTACTATATAACAAAGGTGTAATGACAATGGCATCAAACAACTAAACTTCTCTGTGTGCATGGGGGAAGGGGGGAAGCACTGACAGGAGAAGGAGAAATGGAGGGAGAAATGGATAAAGGAAAGAAGGAGGAGGCCTTGGACCCAATCATGATGGATGAAGACCGGATCAAGAAGATCATGGAAACAACTTGAAGAATGCATAGTGCAGTACCCTACCAATATAATATGAACACCAAGAAGAGATTTGTAGCTGCGAGGGAGGGCTTGGAAAGTGATGAAGAAGAGGTAAAGGATCTCCAAGATGTGGAGCATATTGAGGAAATCATGCACGTGACATATGATAGGAAGAGAGAGGTCCAAGAGCGGGAATAGAAGGCAGTACTCCTATCCATATCAGTGTCAGTGTGGAACCCATAAACCCATGTACGACTAATACACCAAGAAGAACACCACAATTTAGACAACCAATTTGGGAGAAGGAAGACAACAGGAAGTGCATCTACACAAGGAACAACAACTAGGGGAACCAGTTCAGGAAGCATTTGTCAAGTATCTACACCGCACAGAGGTAGTAGTTCAACATTAAGCATGGTAGGACATGATCCCACCATCAAGTTACCAAAATTCAAAGGAGAGGCATCAAAGGACCCTGATAAGCACTTGTTTATTTGTGAAAAGATTTAGGAAGAAAAATAGATCATAGATGAGGACACTAAAATTGTGCAATTAGATATCATGCTAAGAGATCGTGCACTGGATTGGTACATGAGCTTAGCTGCAAACAGTCCACTAGGGACAACCAGAATGATTGGATATATCAAAAATCTATTGATAAATGAATTCCAGAATCCTAGTTCAGGGGATCAATACATCAATGAGATGATAGAAATTATACATAAACCATGAGAATCTGTATGGGAGATTGACCAGAGATTCAAATCATTGAAGGGAAATCTAAAGTATGTCATGACAGATATGCAACATAGGCATTTGTTTGCCAATTCATTGCTACCACACTTGAAATGCCCCTTGCAACAACAGAAGTTTCAAACCCAGACAGAAGCTCTACAAGTAGCCTTACAACTGGAAGAAAACCAATATCAGAAGATAGATCCATCCATAGAGGAGTTGAAGGAAGATTTGAAGAACTTAACATTCCAACTAAACCAGAACAAAGGTAAGGACAAAAGAGAATTCATTTGGTGTACCACATGTAGGACAGAAGGACACCATAAGAATGAATGCCCAACATTCACAAAGCACATGGTAGAAGGACTACCAAACCCTTTGCCAAAAGGAGGACTATGGTGTGAGATCTGTAAGAAACAGGGGCATGATCCATATCATTTCCCAATGATGCAGAAATACTAGACAATACCTAAGTGTTCATATTGAAACTTTTGCAAGTCAGTAGGCCATGATGACAAATGTTGCAGGACCATGGACCTAATGAGGGAAAGAAAATTAGATGCTTACAGGGTGTAGGCATAAATGATGATGGGACAAGCTGCACCATAGCTTAACCAAGTACCAACCCTATATAACACTGCACAATAGCAGTATAAAACTGAGCATCAACAATCTAACATTGCGCAGTCGCAGTACAATACCGCGCAACCACATTATAACCCCATGCAGTATAACCAGACGCCTCAGTACAATGCACCACGAGGAGATCGAGTTGGCTACAGAGGTGGAGGAAGAGGAAGAGGAGGCTTTGGAAGAGGTAAAGGACCAGTGGTATGCCACAACTTCCAACAACTAGGACACTATGCAAGAGAATGTCCAATTCCACCAGTGACATGTATGTATTGTCGCGCATCAGATCATGACACAGAAGAATGTCATACACTATTGGGGAAGATCCAGGAAAAGAGAAATCAAAACAATCATAATGTTCAGTGGAATTTGGTAGAAGAAAGGGATGATGGAAGGAACATCAACATAGTTACACGTGGAGGAGCTAAGACAGGAAACAAAGCAGTAAGATAAGATCCAACACAACACCAATGGGTGAAGAAGAATATCGAACCGAAGAAGTAGTTTGATGCGCCGAATGAAAATGTGATCTTCAAGCATGCCAAACAAAAATTCTTGAAGGCAGACATTGCATCAACATAAACTACACAACATACTCAAGAAATACCAGTATATGAGATGCATCCATTGCTGGATCACACCAAAGAAGCATAACCCATAGGATAAGTAATTACAATTAAAGATTTTTTGCAATCTTGTGTTAAACTACTAAATGATCCATCATTTTTTAAAGTGTTACAAAATATGTTAGAAAGATGTAGCACAGAAATAGAAGGAAAGATAGAAAATAAAATAGTTAATCATCTGCATACAAGGAGGAGAACAAACAGAGAATTATGTGTGAACACCAACATTAGAGATTTCAATATGGGAGATATTATACTGGATTTAGGATCTGAAGTAAATATGTTACCCAAGAAGACGTGGAAATGTATGCAAGATCCCACATTAGGATATTCACATGTTCAGTTGAAACTATCAAATCAACACAGAGTTCTACCAATTGGAAGACTAAAGGGGGTAACAGTAGATCTGGATGGAGTGCGCACTAAAGTCAATTTTGAAGTGATAGAGATAGTGTATGGCACAAAAAATTATCTGGCATTTCTTGGCTTGGATAGGGAATTTGACAATCAGGCCATAATCAACTTAAAAGCAAGGAAGATGGCATTCAATTTAGGAGAATACAGAGTCATTGCGCCATTAGATCCATCAGAAGGGGATATTTTTGTAGAACCTACTTGTTTAGACCTGGAAGAAATTGACCAGTTGTATAAAACAATCGCGCGAGAAGAAGATTATGTGAATCCAACCGCAGATGGGGTATTCAATTGGAGAAGTATCATGTCATGTGTGTCAGACTCAGATACATGGTTAGAGAATTGGCAGTAGAGGTTACACGAAGTCTCCACAAGAAGATGCACAAGAATAGACTGTGTAGTAAGATGGGTAGGTACGGAGATAAGAGAACCTCCCAGCTTCCATGGGATGAATGACTTAGAAGAATTTTTAACAAGATACAAAGATGAAGTGTTAGAAAATCAAAGGATCTTAGCTCTGGATATAGCACTCAAGGCAATACCTGCAAGATTGTGGGGTGCACACAAAGAGACGGTCAAGGATTGGTACCAATGTAAGTGGTTACTATGCATCAGATTTGGATCAGAACATGGAAGAAACCAACTACAGAAATATGACGGATAGGGGGCACCAACAGAACACTTGGAGAAGTGTAGAACACTATGGAGGATGACACCACCAAAGGAATGGCTTCATCATTTTATTCACACATTAGAAGGGATTCCAACAAATTGGTATGCAGACCAGGAATTGCGTAGAGGAACTACAGAATGGACAATATTAGAGAATAATTTTGCAGTCACTTCTCATTTGAACATGAGAACCCCAAAATAGACTCAACGCTTAAACTAATCAGAGGGGTGATATTCATTAAAGAATCGGAAGTTGAAATCATGACAGAAGATCAATAGCAGAACAGACACACAGTAAAAGAACTATTGTCATGCTACCATGTGTAGGAAGAAGCACCAGATGAATATGACCCGCAAAACATTTAGATAACAGAAATTGATGGTGAAAGAGAGGTGGAAGGTCCACCTCTTCAATCAAAAGTATTGTTTGTGTCAATCAAGGTGATGAAAGTTAACATTGGGACAATTGAGAATCCCAAAATGCCCAGCATTGGAGATTACTGGGATGAGAAAACATTAGAAAGCATAACAGAGTTATTGCACGAGTACATCGAACTATTCCCAACAATGTTCATGGAAATTAAAGGCATAGAAGGAGAACTTGGTGAAATGAATATAAATCTCAGAAATGAGGCAAGACCAATCAGACAAAGACCCTATAGACTAAACCCAATATATAAGAAAAAAGTGAAAGCAGAAATTGATAGGATGTTGGAGGATGGAATCATAGAACTAGTAGAGGAATCTGAATGGGTAAGCCCTATGGTATTTCAGGAGAAGAAGTAGGGAGGGATAAGGATATGTGTCGACCTGAGGAAGTTGAATGATGTTTTCCTACATGACCATTTCCCTACCCCTTTCACAGATGAGGTTTTGGAGAATGTAGGAGGCCATAAAGCTTACTCATTCATTGGTGGATTCTCAGGCTACCATCAGATCAAGATAGCCCTGAAAGACAGGTACAACACCACTTTTTCCACAGAATGGGGGTCCTACCAGTACATAGTCATGCCTTTTGGACTAAAGAATGCACCAACCATATTTTCCAGAGTAGTAATAGCTACATTCAAAGAGTTCATCCACCAGTTTCTAGAGGTATATCTAGACGATTGGATAGTCTACAGTATGTTCAAAGACCATGTAGAGGTGTTGAGGCTGATGTTAGAAAGATGCAGGAAGTGTCAGATATCTTCAAACATCAATAATTTCATATTCAAAACACCCTTTGGGATACTATTGGGCCATATAGTATGCAAAAAAGGCTTGCTAGTAGATCCTACCAAGATTGCAGTAATTGTTAACATACCACCACCAAAATTAGTGCGTCAATTAAGAGAAACATTGGGACACACAAGATACTACCAAAAATTCATAAAAGGGTATGCACAGATCACTACACCAATGGAGAAACTATTGAGAAAAGATAGCAAGTTTTAGTGGAATGAGGATTGTCAGCGAGGATTAGACACTCTAAAAGAGAAGATGGTAATTGCACCAATACTAATATTCCTGTATTGGGAAAAGACATTCCATGTGCATGTATATGCCTCAGCCATAGCACTTGGAGCTATTTTGGCACGGCCATGAATAGGGGAATGGGACCATCCTATAGCATTTGCTAGCAGAAAACTATCAGAGTCGGAGCAAAATTACAATACCACATAGAGATAAGGCTTAGCGATGGTCTATGCACTTCAGAAGTTTAGACATTACTTATTGGGAAAACATTTCAAGATGTTTATACATCATTCAGCTCTCAAATACCTAGTCAACAAGCCAGTGTTGGGGGGGGGGGATTTGTAGATGGTTATTATTGTTCTAGGAATTTGACTTCAAAGTGATAGTCAAACTAGGGAAGTTGAATGTAGGCCCTGATCACCTTTCAAGGATCACCAATGGAGAGGAACCTATGAATCTAGAAGAAAAATTCCCCAATGCACATTTATTTTCAGTCCAAGTAGGTGATGAATATTTTGCAGACATCATTCAATACTTGAGTACATGGACTGTGCCACAAGAATTCAACAATGCGTAGAAGAAAAATATGGTAGTCAGAGTTGCAAACTATCAATTGATTACAGGTCACTTATACAATATGGGTGTAGACAACATCTTGAGAAGATGTGTACTATAACATGAAAGACCTAGGATTTTAGTAGAGGCCCATGAAGGAATAGTAGAGGGACATTATGTAGGCAAAGCTACCATGCAGAAGGTATTGTGTGTAGGACTATGGTGGTCGAGTGTTCACAGAGATTCAAAGGACTACTGCCAGAGATGTGATGTGTGTCAGAGGGTTGGTAAACTGAATAGACGGAATGAGATGCCCTAAGGCCACAAGTAACCTTGTAGGTATTCGAAAAATGGGCAATAGACTTTATGGGACCAACTAACCCACCGACAAAAAGGTCAGGAGCAAGGTATATTATTACTGCAATAGAATACTTAACAAGATGGGCATAAGCAACACTAGTAAAAGATTGCAGCGTAGAGACAACATCACACTTCTTGTTTGAGCAAGTGATCATTAGACTTGGATGCCCAAGGATTTTGATGAGTGACCAAGGCACTCACTTCATTAAAAACACTATTAAGGCTATGACTGAGGAATTTGAAGTCTATCATCAAAAGAGTACACCATATCATCCTCAAGCAAATGGAACAATGGAAGCATTTAATAAGATCCTATAGAATGCAATGACAAAGATCTGGAATGTCAATAGGGATGATTGGGACTTGAAGATACCAACAATACTGTGGGAATACAGGATCACATGTAAAAAATTAACGGGGCAGACACCATTCAAATTGGTGTATGGACAAAAAGCAGTGGTGCCATTAGAATTTTTGGTATCTAGCCTGCACATAGAAGCAATTACAAACATGAAAGAGTGAGGCGTAGTACAAGAAAGGCTAAGTCAGCTGATGATCATGGAAGAATATAGGATTCTAGCATGGTTTCAACAAGAGGTATAGAAAGCAAGGGACAAATCTTGGCATGATAGACATATCAAGAGGAAAAATTTCAATGAGGGATACCAGGTTTTGGTATACGACATGAAATCTCTTCAACACCCGGGAAAACTTAGAATGCATTGGTTGGGACCATATGAAGTAAAGGTTTTCACAGATGGGGGGAGTTGTACAATTGAAGGATTTGGGAGGAAAATAACTCGGAGGAATGATCAATGGGAGTCGACTGAAACTGTATAGGGACAGTCGACCTCCTAGAACTAAAAAAAAAAAAACTAAACAACAAAGGACTGCACGCAGCAACAGAGGGGTTACTGCACTAGACATTAGAAGACAAAACCCAGCTAAAGTAGAGGTAGCGCGACAAAAAAAAATGTCCATGTGAACCGAGCAAACAACATAACATGCACTTGGAAAAGTTAACGCGTCGAAAAAAAGCAGAAAATTGGAAAAATGGCAGTTACAGAAAATAGGCGCCAATTGGTGGTATATATAAAAATTGAATGACAAGAACATTGGATGTGACATCGCATTAATCACGCCATATGGCGATGTCAAGGGAATTCAATTTCAATTACATGGGAAGCATCAATGCACTTAAGCCACAACTCGGGTAACTTATCCGAGAAGTCTCACACAATCATTATATAAGGAAAGCATGTGGGTAACAGAAGGGTTATTGTTAAATTGAGAAAGCATAGAGTGACAGAGTATATGGAGCAGAGAGCAAGTTCGCAAGAGTCACATCTTAACCACCATGGCACCACCCAAGCTAGGTGCGTCGACCCAAGCCTATAGAAAACCTTGAAGCAACCTCAGAGAACCACAACAGCCCCAGGGAATTGAATAGGAACCCGCACAGACAACCGAATTCATCAACTTGGAAGAAATCCCTTCACCCAATATGGAACCAATGAGCCCCACACCAGTGGTGGAGGAAACCCAACAAACAACAACATTTGGCATGGAAATTGATATGCCAAAAGTGGGATGGAGCCAGCAAGCCAAGGACGCAAGCAATCCTTCGTGCCATGAAAACCATGAAGAGGCCCCAAGGGTTAATGGGACAGTTCCAAACCAGATAGAAGAGGTTACGCCATGGAAGGTCACACACAGTAGCTCCGAAGTAGCAACAAGAGGGTATAGTAGAAGATGTCATCGGTCATCCTTAGGCATATACAGAGGAGAGAAAAATGGAGGCTAGAACCTTGAGTCAATAACCATAGTGGAAGGGCAAGCAACCAGTAGCAAGATCACCATGGAGACAGATTGCAACATCCATAGTTTTATCGTGTATTCTAGAAGGGGTGCGTATCATGGCTAACCTGTTAGGATGCATGGAAAAACTACGGTACTCGGACCATGTTGTGACCAACATGGACAAGTTCCCTGAGTTTGCAAAGAAAGTTTACCTGGACAGCGTGGGTACAGGACCCTTTGGCGATCCAATTTTCCAACCGAAACAGTGGGCAGTCGAATTGGACAACACCAGGATTCTAAACCTATTGGATATCCCGCATTTTGGAAGGGGTTGTGATGTAAACAACTGCATCAAGCAGTTGATGGCAGTTACCCACGAAGGGTACCTATGGGTGGAATATCATGTCTAGATAGACATAGAGCTCATTTATTTTATTACAGATTTGTCATCTCGGGGGGAGAGTCTTGCGTAGTTCCTTGATGACAAGACAAAGGAGAAGGCATTGGTGGAGGAGATGAAGAAGACGTATGGCATAGAAAGAGGGTCACATGGAATCATCATCAAGTGCATCAGTGACGTAGCAACTAGGCTAGCCACCAAACTCATGGCATGCAAGTTTCTCAGGAAGTGTCACAAGGAGGGAGTCCCTGTTGGAGTCATCGCGACTGCAGCATAGTGCATGGAGGGAACTATCCTTAGCTGGACCCCATATTTATTAAACATGTTCCTTAAGGACTGCAAAGATGCATAGGACATGGGGATGGAGTTTCATTACTCTTAGATACTCATCTTGATCGCCTTGATCGGATGGAGGGAGCCCAAGTATACATACTTTTGCGAGTGGACCACTGGTTTTCACACATCGTGGTACATATCGTTGGGGAGCACTTTGGACTCTGAAACCCAGAAGTGAAAATGCAGGCATGTTCACGGGGTATTACAACGACCTACAGGAAATCATTTCCAACACTTGTTGGATTACTCCAGAAGTGGGCGCGCAATATCAGGGGGGAGTTGTACAATTGAAGGAATGATCAATGGGAGTCAACTAAAATTGTACAGGGACTGTCCACCTCCTAGCACTAAAAAAAAAAAACTAGACAACAAAGGACTGTACGCATTAACAGAGGGGTTACTTTGCCAGACATTAGAAGACAACACCCAGCTAAATTAGAGGTAGCACAATGAAAATAAAATGTTCATGCACACCGACCAAACAACATAACGCACACTTGGAAAAGTTAGCACGCTGTAAAAAGGACCAACAGTCAAAAAAGGTGGAAAATTGGAAAAAAGGCAGTTACGACAAATAGGCGCCAACTGGCAATATCTATCAAAATTGAATGACAAGAACATTAGACATGACATCTCATTAATCACGCCATCTGGCGATGTCAATGGAATTCAATGTCAAGTACATGGGAAGAATCAATTCACTTAAACCACAACTCGGATAACTTATCCGATAAGTTTCACACAATTTTTATATAAGGAAAGCACATGGGTAACAGAAGAGTTATTGTGAAATTGAGAAAGCACAGAGCAACAGAGTATACGGAGTAGAGAGAGAGTTTGCAAGAGTCACAGAACGAACTATCTCGGCAGAAACCATCTTAACCACCATGGCACCACCCTGTTGAATTTTCAAAGCATTAGGTTAAGCATGTAGTTCATTTAATTTCATCATGTCTTAACCAGAAACAAGAATGTTAAAGCAACCAAGATCACATGAAGAAACACCATTCACAAATACACAAAATATATTTTGGGAAACCCTTCTCAAACAAGGGAGAAAAACCCATCCAAATCCTTTGCTATATTCTTCAATAGAAAGACCTTTTACCACCAAGAATGACTTAGCACACAAGGGGGTGCTTAAGCCCTAGAAACCCTAGTGCCCAAGAGAGGTTTTCACCTTTGCCAAAGAGAAGTACTTGTTGAAATTTCCAAAACATGTGAGGAGGATATGATTCTACAATGGAGAATCATCTCCTACTTATATTAGACTTTGACTACAAGGGTGTATTATTGGCACAACAGGGCCGACATATCTAAGTCAAATACATTTTATTCTTATATTTATTATTATAATTAATATTTTCATTATTAATTATCTTCTTTATATTAATCAGATTAACATAGGGCCGACCTATACCCTTTACATAATAACTAGTGTTACAGGTAGGTCTGACTCTTGAACAATATATAGCAAAGGATCCGATACACCCACTAGTGCTCATCCACTAGGGGCCACACCCATAGGGATGCCATAGACCTGAGCCATTGCATTACACAGATGAGCTAGGTCCTCACATGTGAACTTATTCTCATCCCTAGTCACATCTACTCTATAGATCTTCTTTCCCATTGCCACCAATAGGAGGATCATCTGTATTCTTCACATCAACTTTGTTGTTGTTCGAAGGAGGCCATCACATCATCTTCGGTCTATCTCATGATGATGTGCCCAGCACTTTTTAGGGATTTCCCACATTCACCTTGTGCTCGGCCACAAGCACGTCCTAACTCAACAGATCACTTTTATATCGGATAATCATCTAGATTTATTCTCTCTCGCGTCATGGAGGAGGCCATCTTTACATTCTTGACTCTGTCTCAGGCAGGAACCACGAACCCTTCATAGGGGATTTCTCTCAAGTTTCTAAGATGAGAGAAAGACTTCACAAGCTATTGTGTTCCACATCTCATAGGTTTGTAAGCTGGAGGATGTCTCCCATAGTTGCTTTCATCAACACTCCCTCTCAGCTAAGGAGGCATTCTTCATCAAGCCAAGTCTCATACCAATGTACTCTGAGTTTTGTTTTTTTCCAATGTTCATCCATACTCCCTCTTAACTCGAAAGGAGTTCTTCACCAAGTAAATGTTTTGTGTAGAAATTTGCAGTCTTCTTAGGTGGAGAAGGGTACTGCAAATAAACAATTTTCTTTTGCATCATCTCTCTTACATAAGAAAAGTTTGTCTCTTTGTGCGACAAACCATTAGGAAGCTCTGGGTTCTTTAAGGAGATTTATATATGGCTCTCTCTCATCAACATATGATCTATCTCATGGTCAAGTAGATCTAATGTAAGTATGTGAAGTAGATATATATATGCATACTTTGTCTCTGGTTCATTTAGGGATACAAAGTTATATTTCCTGCTGCAACAGGAAATCATGGAAGATTTCAAGGTAGAACATCAACAGGATGTGCTCTTCCGATCCACTATACTTTCTGCTCAATATGAATCAACATGAATCAAGTCTGGTGTTAACCAGATACATTAGTGATCCAATCAACTATGGATTGGTCTCGTCTTGAATCAACATCAATATTCTTCCTTAAATACATCATGGTGGATTTTCATTTTCTCATACTTCTTGTCCCAAAAAGTAGTGTATCATACTCAGATTCTTTATGAAGTTCATAAGTGTTATAACCCTAAATTGCACCACACATGCTTACCTGGCATCAGTCCAACTCATATCCCTTCATTGCCAAAACATCTGCTGAGAAACCTCTTTGAAAATCATTTTGGGTTAAGTCACACGCGCCCTAACCCACTACTACACGCGTTTGAACGCTGGCAAGCCTACTACAGCCCGCGTTTACCTAACAAAGCACAAAAACAGGAAAGTTGTCGACGGCACAAAAATCTATGGGTCAGTTAACTGAAACTCCCAGCCATGCATGGCCGAGAGTTCGTCCAAAACCCTAGCTCCTTCTAGCCTATAAAAGAAGAGGTAGGGGTACCATTTGGAGAAGGAAAATTATAGCGAAGAAACTCTGCCCAATTGCCGAATCCATTTGTCCCAACCCTTTATCCTTTCCTCAAGCCTAAGGAGAATTAACGCAAAGCAGTTGGAGGACAAAGAAGAGGAGAAGCCTAGGATCAGGATCAAGGAACGTGTGTGAAAAAGGGGTTTTAAGTTTTGGGTGGTAGGTTAAAATTGATTTCAAGAAATCACTTTTAACCTACCACCCAAAACTTAAAACCCCTTTTTCACATACATGCATGGAAAGGAACTACTAACCTTTTTACTGATGTTTGGTGTAGATCCTCCGTTGCGCTTTNCCCGCTTGCTTACGTTGCTCCTTCCAAACACCATCCTACAATCAAGACAAACTACTACGCATGCATGCTACTTTTCTACTTGAGGGTTAGAAATTAAGCATAAATTGAACACATCATAGAAAACTCATGCATTGGGACGGGAAAAGTATTATTTTATTATTTTCAAAATGAATCAACTTACAATCAATGTTGAGATCGGCCACCGTTCCTTGATCCTGATCCTAGTCTCCTCCTCTTCTTTGTCCTCCAACTGCTTTGCATTAATTCTCCTTAGGCTTGAGGAAAGGATAAAGGGTTGGGACAAATGGATTCGGCAATTGGGCAGAGTTTCTTCGCTATAATTTTCCTTCTCCAAATGGTACCCCTACCCCTTCTTTTACAGGCTAGAAGGAGCTAGGGTTTTGGACAAACTCTCGGCCATGCATGGCTGGGAGTTTCAGTTAACTGACCTATAGATTTTTGTCCTGTCGACAACTTTCATGTTTTTGTGCTTTGTTAGGTAAACGTGGGCTGTAGTAGGCCTACCAGCGTTCAAACGCGTGCAGTAGTGGGTTAGGGCGTGTGTGACTTAACCCAAAAGGATTTTCAAAGAGGTTTCTCAGCAGATGTTTTGGCAATGAAGGGATATGAGTTGGCCTGATGCCAGGTAAGCATGTGTGGTGCAATTTAGGGTTATAACAATAATTCAATGCTTGCTAGTTTTTAACAACTAGTCTTTATGAGTAAATCATCAGGATCAGGTTTTCGTCACCAACATTGTATAGATTTGGATCAGCAACATTCTTGTTGGAATCCAAACTCATCAAGAATCTATCTATCTGATATAGATTCCAACTCATGGATGGTGGTAAAGATTGAAGTGAATCAGTTCACTGGGTCAAGTGTCTCATCATGGAAAACTTCCTCTATTTAAGAGAAACCTATGTATATGGATCTTGTTTTGTATTTCTTTGATCTAAAAATGAAGACTTGAAATACTTAAAATTATTGCAATGTAAATGTTATGTGTTTTAAAGAAAATGGATCAATTTTGCAACACATAAATTAAGGGATTACTTATGAAAAATACACATAGACAGCAGCATAATCAATTAACATAAGCACATAAAACACAGCAATTGATAAAGGAGTTCACCCCTCTCTTGGGCTACATCTCCTGGTCCAGCTTCCAATGGATCATTATTATTAATTTCTCAAAGTGATAAAAAACATGCCTTACAATGCTCAAACTGACCAACCAACTGCTACAATGGCTTCAGAGCGTCCAAAAACCCCTAGCTGGGCTTTTTCGGCACCTCAATCGGTCGAAAAATGAAGAAGTTAGACTCCTGGAAGCGATTCTGAGCACTTTGAATTTTTGAGCAAAATTTGAGGCCTCCTGGAAGTGAGACTCCTTGTCCAAAAGACTATTTTTAGTCTATGTGAAGATGAGGGTAAAGTTCCCTCACCCTTCCAACCTCAATCCACTTCACCTTGCTTAGATTCGTCTCTTTAAGACCAACTCGAAGATACTCCACATTTCCTCGTTTTGAAGTTCGCATTCTCCTGTCAAGGATGGTGTCTTCCTGCAGTTCTGTAAGATACTCTGGAGAAAAATCATCTATGGAAGGATTCTGA
>JASDQU010209988.1:28046-54511 GCA_032191745.1 Picea mariana
AACTTCAAAAACAACTGTTCTTTCCTCAAAACATCGAAAACTTGTTTCACATGTATAATATGCTCTTCATGAGATTTACTAAAGATCAAAATATCATCTAAGTAGACAATAACACAATCATCCAGAAAAGGCCTTAAGACATCGTTCATAACTCTCATGAAAGTAGCAGGTGCATTGCAAAGTCCAAAAGGCATTACCATCCATTCAAACAAACCTTGCTTAGTCTTAAAAGTTGTCTTCCATGTGTCTCCCTCGGCAATCCGGATCTGGTGATATCCGCTTCTCAAATCTAACTTAGTGAAATATTTGGCATCTTTTAATTGATCAAGAAAATCATCAATTCTAGGAAGAGGATAATGATTCTTAACTGTAATTTTGTTCAAAGCCCTAAAATCAACACACATACGCCACGTACCATATTTCTTTGGAACTAACACAATTGGATATCCATATGGCGAAGAACTTGGTACAATAACCCCTTTGTCTAACAACTCCTGAATTTGTTTTTTGATCTCAGCATTTTCCATAACTGACATTCTATACATACCAATGTTTGGAAGTGGACAATCTTGTTGTAACTAAATTTCATGTTGGATTCCTCGTTTCGGAGGTAACCCCTTAGGTTCTTTAAACATATCATCATATTGATTAACTTCAAATAGATCGGATTTTAACTTTGCATCACAACCTTGAAATGCTTCGTTCTCAACATCATTTTTAGGTTTGATCATTAAGAGAACAAAATTCTTACTAACATTAACTAACCTCTTCATTTGTCCCGCATTTATAATTGATAAATTCATCTTCTTAGTGTGGGATCTAACAATGTACTCAACCCCATATTTAAACAAATGATACTTATTCTCATGACGATGGAAAATAGCTTTCCTATCGTACAAATACGGGCTTCCCAACACAATACCACAGATATCCAACAGAATAACATCAAGCTCTACCTCATCAACGAAATTTGCAGTGATAGCAAACCTAAGTTTACACCTTCTTGTTACTTGTAACTTAGAATTATCACATATCCAACCAAGAGGGTATGGCTCAAGATGTGGACTTGTTTCCAACTTAAGTTTCTTAATAGTTTCTTCAGAAATAAGGTTTGCTTGAGATCCAGTATCAAATAAAGTGTTTATCTTAGTATGCTTTGAAACAACCCTTATATGAAAAAGTTCAATTCTCRTTTTCTCTTATTGAGTTACATTGACATTAGTATTACTTGAAGAACTAGTACTTGCAATTGAACCATTACCTTGGTAACCCATGGATGTGATCTTCGTTTCATCACCCGAATCTGAACCTAAATCCTGTTGAACAGTCACAACAGTCTTTGACTTCCCTTTGTTTTTTTTGCCAAACTTTTTGGGTCTTCTTTCAGGATGAAGCTTCCAACAATGGTCTTCATCATGGCCATCTTTTGAACAATGTTTACATGTGAACTTTTCTCCCTCTTTCTTCACAGCAGCATTCTTCTTGCCATTGCCCTTGAACTTCTTCTTTCCCTTGTCTCCATGGCTGAATGTCTTCTTGTTACCCTCATGAGTGTCGTTCCTTCCTCTTGCTTCCAAATGAGTATCATGTACACAAACTTCATCTAGATTCGAAGGATTAAACATGAGAATAGTATGTCTCAAATAACTATGTAAGTCTCCAATATATTTGAGCAAAGTTTCCTGAGAAGACAAATCTACTCCCAAAACCAAATCTCTTCTCCTAAATTCCTGAGTAAAGCTTTGTACACTCTGTCCTTTAGCTTGTCTAAAATTATGTCATTCCATAGTTGCCTTTTGTTTATATGCCAATGAATAAAACTATTTTTTAATTGCGATAATGAAATCATTCCAAGAAATCAAAATTTTACCATGCTTTTTCATATCCTCCTGAGTCTTAGATTCCCACCAAATAAGTGTTGCACTATCCAATCTTAACGAAGAAAGGTGAATTTTGGTTTCATCATCTTGAATTTTTTGTATTCTACAATATACTTCAATTTGATGTATCCAATTATCTAACTTCTCAGCATTAACTTCTCCATTGTATATTGGCAATTCAAATTTCATATCAAGATTTAATGAAGGAATTTGCGAAGGAGTTTTACCATGCCCTTTTGGAGAATTCGGAAGAGGTCTTGAACTGGTAGAAGAAGAAGAAGAAGATGATGATGGAGGAGGAGAGGGTGGTGGAGAAGCACCATTCCCTCCATTTCCTTCTGGAGTTTTGTCACCACTGCTTTCCGTATGCCTTGAAGGGTTGGAGCCTTCACCCTATGACAATATGTTCCTTTCCATCAAGATCTTCATCATCTCTCTCATCTCCATGACAGCCTTTCTGAGATCTTCATCTTCGGCAGGAACATGATCATGACTTTCTGCATGAGCCATGCTTGGTGAATGTCTCCCTGAAACTTGCGGTGATGGTATATGCTTCCTCCTTGTCGGATGAGAACTTGGATCCACAAGTTGAACTTCTCCTCTTGTGAGTTTCAACCTTGTAAGCATCAGAAACAAAACTTGCAAACAATCAAGTCTTTAAAAACCAGTGCTCTGATACCAACTTGATCTAAAAATGAAGAAGACTTGAAATACTTGAAATTATTGCAATGTAAATGTTATGTGTTTTAAAGCAAATGGATCAATTTTTCAACACATAAATTAAGGGATTACTTATGCAAAATACACATAGATAGCAGCATAATCAATGAACATAAGCACATAAAACATAGCAATTGATAAAGGAGTTCACCCCTCTCTTGGTCTACATCTCCTGGTCCAGCTTCCAATGGATCATTATTATTAATTGCTCAAAGTGCTCAAAAACATGCCTTACAATGCTCAAACTGACCAACCGACTGCTCCAATGGCTTCAGAGCATCCAAAAACCCCTAGTTGGGCTTTTTCGGCACCTCAATCGGTCGAAAAACGAAGAAGTTAGGCCTCTTGGAAGTCCCCCCTTCAAGCGTGTTGTCTCTGCATCTACAAATTGCACCCTTGTCAAATGAACCTGGCACACACACAATAAATAGCGTAAAAACCCATCACTGGGCGCAACCACGCCAACGGTGAAAACTGTAGGATGATTATGGGCACGCCAGCCCCTAACCGCCTAGCACCTGGGCACATGGGGAAGTTACAATATGACCGCGGGCTTTAACCGTTGCCAACCGTTTGAAACCAAACTTAAGCCCCTTCCGCACTACGTATGGTCACATGCATAAACCATATAATCGTGGCTCATAATACAAACCCCGCGCCATTTTAATAGAAGGCATATGACATGGTCGTATGGGCTGTTGAAACACGCGCTCTGTAATACACAAACCTCCGCTCTATATGGCATGGTCACATATAAAATAATACGACCGCGGGCCAGGGCTAAGCCCCGGCCCGACCCCCCCGCCATATACAATAATATGCGAATTCAAATGTAATAAAACACACATATATAATAAGAATCAAGCGGCGGTGCAATGGTTGGGCGGATGTTGTGAAGACTTATGCGGTGGGGAGGTCTGGGGGTCGAACCCCATAGACTCCAATAATTTTACATACAAACCAAAAGCCAATAAAGGGGTGCCACATGGCAACCCATGATTGGGCCATGTGGCACCCAATCACTTGCCCAAACAGTGCCACGTGTCGACTTCCCATTCAACAAATGTCATCCAATAAATAAATGCCACATCACCACATGTACGGTCGTACGGATCTGCCACGTCATCTTGTATGGACTGTACAGTCAGCACCATTTTTTTTGCATGTTTGACTTTATGAACAGATTGCAATATCTCTCGCTCCCGACATTCATTTGAGACGAAACGAGTTGCGTTGGGTTCACAACGACAAGGCCTGTGCTCTCATCCAGTTTGAAGCGATTCTGAGCACTTTGAATTTTTGAGCAAAATTTGATCCCCTGATCATTCTTGATACTTCCATCAGTTGCATGCTTGACCTTATATATCCACTTGGAAGTTACCACATAATTCCCTTTCTGATCCCTGAATAATATCTTATGCATCATTCTTTAAGACGTACTGGTATTCTTTTGTTATGGCATCTTGATATATGGGTTATCTTGTTGCTTCTCTAAGACAAGGAGTCTCAGCATCAATGAAGTGGATCTTGACTAAAGGATAGCTCGAAAAATCTCTTTTTTCTTTCTGGTTATGTGCCTTGAGAAGCTTGTATGTTTCTCTACCTATATCAAAGTGAGTTTAGGTAGGCCTTTTATGCACTACTGCAATATCTCTGAACATATCAACTGGAGCAACTGGATCAACTAGAATAATGTCTTTCTCCCTCTGAACTACTGAAGGGGGAGAAGGTATAGTCTTACTATCAATCTCCATCTGAGATTATCTAGATCTTTGAAAGATTATCTCTTCTACAAGGACAACGTTTCTGCTTGTCTCAATCTATTTTGGATCAGGGATGTCGATCTGGAATGTCTTTGAAGATTCACTGCATCCTTTCTTTCTAAAGGATCTAGCTTGGACTTCTTCTCTTTGGGTACATAGAAATACATTGGGCACCCAAATAACCTAAAGTGTTCAATATCAGGCTTCACTCTGGTGAAGGCTTCTATTATGGTGAAGACTCTTGTTTTGAACATATACTACAGCATGCATGCTTCTGCCCATGAAGTTTATAGAAATATTGTGATCATGCATTATTGCATTGATTGTCTCAAAGATGGTTCTATTCTTCCTCTTTATCAAATAGTTTTGACTCCATTTGAGTCAATGTGACTCCCTCTAAGGGATAAGCATCTTCCTTTGTTGTTGACATGTCTGGAACAAGAAAACAAGAGGAACCAAAACAAGAATATCTCCTAAAGGATAATAATGAGTACATCTCTAGAATCAAAACAATTTAAGGATTGTTAACACAGCTACAACGCCTACTTGTAATGTAGCAAACTTTATAAATATAAGTTTAGAGGAATGACAATTACAACAATCAAACCTGGAGTCTTCCAATGTGTTGCTTTTCTTCCAAGTCTCCTTCACTCAAGATAGCAAGTGCTTTCTTCAACCTGTCTTTTGTACTAGGACAATATTCAATCTTGACATAAGGTTGGGTTAGAGAACAATCTCTATGATCTCAAATTTAATCCATCTAATATCTTGATTTTAATTTTGACCAAAGGTTAGTATGATGGTCATAGCTTCAATATGTAATCTAGATCAAAATAATGTCATAACAAGTAGATGCATATCAGAATAATCAAAGTCGGGTTTCATTATTCTTTTGAATGTGTTGGATCTTGAGATCCTTCTGGATCCATGGAAAGAGATCCCTTCTCCTTCAAATATCGTTTAAAGCTTAACAATTTAAACATATGTGAGTACATACCTCTGATAGCATTTGCAAGCAGTGACACCACCTTGTAGCAGTGGTAATATTTACCAACTCTTAAAATACTTCAAGGGTGACTGCAACTGGTACAATAACTGATACTTCAACTGATTTTGAAACTACAATTGCAACTGCAACTTAGGGTTTTATGAGGAAGCCCTAATTTTTCAAATTTCAAATTTTGAAATTTTGATCAAGGGGATAGATGCGTTGAGCTGAGGTGAGTAAGTTGGTGCACATAGATTTCTGAAAATCCAAATTTTACCCCCTCAAACTTGACCAGTGGAATTTTGGACTGGTGTTTCTAGTTTTCTGGTACTTCTGGTGTTCTGGTATTTCTGGTACTCTGGTACTTCTGGTTTTCTGGTACTTTTAATACTTTGTGAAAACTAAGGTTTCACTTTCTGGGAGATCTACCCACTAAAAAGGTGTGCTGAAGGTGCCAAAGATTTCCTTGGGTTAGGGCGCAATTTTCTCGATGTTTTTGAGGCTAAAAATCTTCTTCAATAAAAATCCTAATTTTCTTGTACGGCAACAGTGACGTTTTTCCTTTTTCTTGTAAAGAATGCTTGTGCAATGGGTTCTTTCAAGACCTATGCTCTGATACCATGTTCAATTTTCATAGCATTAGGTTAAGCATTTATTTCATTTAATTTCATCATGTCTTAACCATAAACAAGAATGTTGCAGCAACCAAGATCACATGAAGAAACACCATGCACAAATACACAAGATATATCCTCAGAAACCCTTCTCAAACAAGGGAGAAAAACCCAGCCAAATCCTTTGCTATATTCTTCAAGAGAAAGGCCTTTCACCACCAAGAATGACTTAGCACACAAGAGGGTGATTAATCCCTAGAAACCCTAGTGCCCAGGAGAGGTGTGCACCTTTTCCAAAGAGAAGTGATTGCTGAAATTTCGAAAACATTTGAGGAGAATATGATTCTACAATGGAGAATCGTCTCCTACTTATATTAGACTTTGATTGATTTAGCAAGGGCGCCTTGTTGGCACAACAGTGCCGACCTCTCTAAGTCAAATACATTTTATTCTTATATTTATTATTATAATTAATATTTTCGTTATTAGTTATCTTCTTTATATTAATCAGATTAATATAGGGCCGACCTGTACCCTTTACATAATAACTAGGGTTACAGGTAGGTCTGAATCTTGAACAATATATAGCAAAGGATATCCTACACCCACTAGTGCTCATCCACTAGGGGCCACACCCATAGGGATGCCATAGACCTGAGCCACTGCATTACACAGATGAGCTAGGTCCTCACACGTGCACTTATGCTCGTCCATAGTCATGTCTTCTCTACAGATATGTTTTCCCACTGCCACCAACAAGAGGATCATCTGGAGTCTTTACATCAACTCTGTTGTTGTTCAGAGGAGGCCATCACATCATCTTTTTTATGTTATCATGATGATGTGCCCAACGCTTTTTAGGGATTTCCCACGTTCACCTTGTGCTCAGCCATAGGCATGTCCTAACTCAACAGATCGCTTTTACATCGAATAATCATCTAGAGTTATTCTCTCTCACATCATGGAGGAGGCCATATTTACATTCCTGACTCTGTCTTAGGCAGGAACCACGAACCCTTCATAGGGGATTTCTCTCAGGTTTGTAAGTTGAGAGAAAGACTTCACAAGATGTTGTGTTCCACATCTCATAGGTTTGTAAGCTGGAGGATATCTCCCATAGCTTCTTTCATCAACACACCCAAGCTAGGTGCGTCGAACCAAGCCTGTAGAAAATCTCGAAGCAACCTCAGAGCACCATAGCATCCCTAGGGAATTGAACAGGAACCCACATGGACTACCGAATTCATCAACTTGGACAAAATCCCTTCACCCAATATGGAGCCAGTGAGCCCCACGCCAGTGGTGGAGAAAACTCAACAAACAATAGCAGTTGGCATGGACATTGATATGACAAAAGTGCGATGGAGCCAGCAGGCCAAGGACGTAAGAAATCCTTCGCGCCATGAAAACCTTGAAGAGGCATCGAGGGTTAATGGGACAGTTCCAAACTAGACAGAAGCAATTACACCAGGAAGGTCACATACAATAGCGTCGGAGCAACAACAGGAGGGTATAGTAGAAGATGTCATCGGTCAGCCAAAGGCATATACAGAGGAGAGAACAATGGAGGTTGGAACCTTGATTCATAAACCACAGTGGAAGGGATAGCAACCAGTAGCAATATCACTGTGTAGACAAGCTGCAACAGCCATAGTCTTATCGTGCATTCCGGAAGGGGTGCATATCATTGATAACCTGTTAGGATGCATGGAAAAACTACGGTACTCGGACCACGATGTGACTAATGTGGACAAGTTCCCTAAGTTTGAAAAGCAAGTTTACCTAGAAAATGTGGGTACAGGACCCTTTAGTGATCCAATTTTCCAACTGAAACAGTGGGAAGTCAAACTGGACAACACCAGGATTCTAAACCTGTTGGATATCCCACATTTTGGAAGGGGATGCAATGTAAAAATTGCGTCAAGAAGTTGATGGCAGTTACCCACGGAGGGTACCTATGGGTGGAAGAGCATGTCTAAATATATGTAGATCTCATTGATTTTATTACAGAGATGCCATCTTGGGGGGAGAGTCTTGCACAGTTCCTCGATGACAAGACAAAGGAGAAGGCGTTGGCGGAGGAGATGAAGAAGACATATGGCACAAAAAGAGGGTCATGCAGAATCATCATCAAGCGCATCAATGACGTAGCAACTAGGATGGCCACCAAACTCCTAGCGTGCAAGTTGCTCAGGAAGTGTCGCAAGGAGGAAGTCCATGCTGGGTTCATCGTGGCTGTAGTAGAGTGCACAGAGGGCACTATGCTCAACTGGGCCCTATATTTATTAAACATGTTCCTTAAGAACTGCAAAGACGCATAGGACATGGGGACAAAGTTTCATTACTCTTGGCTACTCATCTTGATCACCTTGATCGGATGGAGGGAGCCCAAGTATGCATACTTTTGTGAGTGAACCATTGGTTGTCATGCTATGTGGTACATATTGCTGGGGAGCACTTTGGACTCCAAAACCCAGAAGCGCAAATGCAGGCATGTTCATGGGGTATTACAACAACCTGCAGGAAAGAATTTCCAACACTTGGTGGATTACTCCATAAGTGGTCGTGCAATATCAGGACAACACCAACTTCAAAGTGACTAGGCATACTATATGGATCCAAGAAGGAAGGGATCTCAAGAAGGAATGGCTACAACTGCGATATTGCGTCAAGGAAGAGGATGTAGAGATGGCCATCAAGGATTGGCAAGATGACAAGAGAGTTCTAGTTTTGATTCAAGAGATGCTTACGGATAAGGAGGTTGATGTAGGGCAAGAACAGACACCTACCGAAGAGAAAATTGTGCCCAAGAAGCCAAAGCCAAGTCAGAATCTGTCACAACAAAAGAAAGGGGTCGTGCCAAAGAAAGGTACCCAGGTGGGGAAAAAGGTCACCACCCAAGCACCGAAAGAACAATAAAAAGGGGATGAGACAGCGTAAGGAACCATGTTGAGTGTACCCAACAGGAACAAGGCTAGATCAAGAGGCCGATCATACACACTTGGGGTGTGGGCAAAAAGGCCAAGGTGCACAAGACATCGTCAGAATATACAATCACCGAGGATGACACGGACCTCATGGCTGAAAGAGTCGATGATCGGGTAGTTGAGGAGTTTGAAGATGCCCAACACCAAAGGGGAAGAATTCAGGACAAGCTGACCGACATGAGACATGTCCTAGAGTAGATTCAAGAAGCGCAGAGGGTGGGAAGAGGAACATAGTCATTCCCCACAGCATCAGAAGTAGTAGCCAAGGCTACGTCGAGGGAATAGGATATGATCCAGACAATAGCACAGACAAGACTAACTTTCCACGTTACACCCATCATGTTGCGCATGGATGATATTGTAGGCCATACACCCTTAAAATATCTAGCGCAAATATAGTTGGTAATGGGGTGGATACCAACCAAGGTGCTATATAAACTGCAAGTCAGTGTCACGCAGGAGGTGCAGTCGCATGCACGCACAGACACGACGGATTTGCAGCACACAAAGAACAAGAGAGAGGAGTTGGAGTTGGTACTCGAGCAAGTCAAGCTCGAGACCAAAGACAAGAAATATCATGCGAATAGGCTCGAGAAGGGATTGGTTGTAGCCTACGACAGAATCCCAAAAAGTGCGCAAATAGCAAAGCCCACGATAATGCAGAAAATTGATCATATTTTTCAAACAATCGATCAATACAGGTAGGAGATCGAGAACCTCCAAGAACAACTCATTCCTACCACTCCCCTCGAGGTGAAGGAACAAAGGAAGCAGGAAGCAGCAGGGCAGATGGAGAAAATGGAACGAAAATTCAGCGCAGTTGTCAACTTGTTTGATAAAGCAGCACAGCTATGGAAAAATCTGGAGGAGGATCAACAGGTCCAACACTAGGACCAGGAAGAGGAAAAGATAAGCGCAGCTATCCAGGACTTCAAGCAGAGGTAGAAAATGATGAATATCACCAAGCGCCTCAAAGGAGTATAGGACATGAAGAAGGTGCAAGCAGAGCTAATATCTACACAGACATAGAAGAAGGATTGACAAGCTCAAAGGGAACCTCTTTAAGAGCTATCAGCGGAAGTCATTGCGCAGGTAGAGGAGGCAAAGAAGAACATGGCACAAACACAGGTAGAGTGCACATAAATGATCAGTGAGGATATTACAGTGTAAGTGTTGGACGTGCTCAGAGAAAATATTTTGCAGGCTCAAACACAAACATGGGAACTCACAGACAAGTTCCATACTATCGCAGGAGACGTTGAAGAAGCGCACAAATCTTAGGTGGCTTAGGATGAGCCACATGTTAGTGTCGGGGGCCTGTTGGATGCATACCCAGTCAAGGGAAAAGGTTATTTTTGGGAAGAGAAGCATGAAAGGAAGAAAGGAAAGTTGGAAGGAAAATCAGCACGTGTGAGGGAAGCATGTTAGGCACGCATGCAAGGAAGACCTAACAATGTTAGGGTTGGGGTTTTTTAAATGTATTGTAATGGCTGATGATCCAAGAATATAAATAAGTAGTTCTTAGAGGAAAGAGGGGACGATGGATGGCAGAGAGACATAAATAGAGAAGGACAGAGGGAGAGTCTAGAATTGGAATAGTTGTAAGAACTATATTATTTTGTAAGATGGTGAGCTAGAGAGGCAGTGAGAAACTTGATCTCAAGGGTTAGATCACAGGCTGAGGAGCCTGTTGTGATCTAGTCAGCCTCATAGGGATTGAGGATCCTGTTGAGAGTGTAAGATCCAAGATTGTAAACACGTGCGGTGTGACATATTACTGAACCATAATAAAGAGCCTGAGAGACAAATATTTGTGGACGTAGCCTAGGAGGGGGTGAACCACAGTAACACTTGTGTTATGTGATTGTATGTGTGTGTCTCTATTAAGTGTTGAATTTTAGATGAAGGATTAGTTAGATTTGATATTTCACATGCATGAATAAAATGATTGCTCTAATCATATGTTAGACTAAATAAATAAAAATTACAAGGCACAACCACAGATCTGTTGATATTATGGTAGTGGTGGAAGGTATTTACCTCCACATGTAAACCTAACGAGAATAGAATATTCTAGGAACCAAGAAGAAACCCTAATGAGTTGACTAATAATCCTAGAAGACAAGTTGTCTCAAGAGGATAATTTGTATTAGGTTATTAGCCTCCAAGAGAAGAAGTCGGCCATAAGAAATATTATATACTAAGTAAATAGGCACCCAGAATGAGAAGTCAGCCCAGGCAGTTAGCCAGAATTAGTATAAATACAAGAGGCCAATCATCATTCTGACAGGCATTCTCAGAATTGCAGAGCAGCACTTGTGGTCACTGTAGTTGCCCAGTTTGTGCACAAGTTTGGAGGAGAGTTGTCGTTGCAGCTGTTGCAGCTAGCAAATTTCGGTTGTGGCTTAGACTATATCTTGGTTATGGTTTGGACTATCTGATCAGCTCTTGTTTGGTGCACTATCCTTGGAGAAAGGTGCTCTACCCTTTGTTTGGATATCTAGCCTATGGTTTTCTTCCGGAATGATTCCCTGTCAAGGTTAAGGTGCTCGGAGGGTGGCTTCAGCCTATGGTTGGGTGCCAATAGTGATATTGTCGATGGTAAAACGAGCACTTCCATTATATTCTAACAGGTTATAGGCCCACACCTCCTTAATTCAGTCTAACTGTTGGAAGGAAGCATAGCCATAAGGATATTAAGCTCGTTGAATAACTGTCGCTAGGGTTTCTAGCAGGAGCAGTCACCAAAGCACTACAGCTAGGGTTACTAGCAGGTGCAGTTGTAAAAACCCTAATCCTCTCATTTGGGCACCTTAAGTGAAGGGATTGACCTAATTTCCAAATAGACTAGTGTGCCCAAGCCTAGCGCACCTCCTGGTACTCTCAGCAAGCTAAGACGCCAAGTTTGAGTTTTTGGTCAAATATAGGGTTGACCAAGTCAAAGAATCCATGACCTACTCCATGAAGTCAGAAAACAAGTTAGATGGAGCTTCTAACTTCATAGCGTGGAACACAAGGACTGACCTCATCCTTATGAAGAATAAAGTGTTGGATATCGTGAAAGGAAAGATCGTGAAACCAGAGTTTGAAGAAGGAAAAGAGAAAGAACCGCAAAACATTGCGGTTATGGAAAAGTTCAAAGACATTGATAGCAATGCCATGAGTATCATAGTGGACTCTATAAAACACCACTTGATACCCTACATCTCCCATATTGACTCATCGAAGAAGATGTACGATGCTCTAACAAACCTCTTCTCAGTCAGAAACATTGGACAAGTAATGAGTCTGAAGAATGAGCTCCCTGACATGAATATGAATGATGATGATAGCATAACATCATACTTTGTGAGAATTTCCCAGTTAAGAGATCAACTACAAGATATTGAAGAGATCATTTCATAGAAGGAATTGATAAACATAGTACTCAATGGTCTTCCCAAGACATGGGATGCATTCGCCGCAAGCATGAACACGAGGAAGGAGTATCCTACATTTGAAGAAATTTTGACTTGATGTGCTCAAGAAGAGTCAAGGATCAGTGCAAAAGAGAAACCCCAAAAGAAGTACAATGATCAAGCCTTTACAGCAAGATTCAAGAATTTCAAGAACAAAAGGAAGTTTGGTTCAAGGAAGTAGCCAAATAAAGAGAAAGACATGTCAGAAATACAATGCTTCAACTATCGAAAGTATGGTCACTACAAGAATCATTGTCCTGAGCTAAAGAAAAGGAAGGGGACACATGAAGCGTTAGTTGTCGAAGAAAAGGAACCTACAAAGAAGACCAAGCAGGATGAAATAGACTTCTTCCTCTAAAGACAAGGTAACAATACTCTTCTTAGTTGTACATATCTAGTTTGCATGGTCTCTGTACATATCTTGTATATCTATCTCTTAGAAGTTAATATGTTCCAATAAGAACTATACCTATGGAAGAAAAACAAGATAAGGATTGTTATCATTATACAAGTCATATAATACACATGAAAGGATGAAATACATCAAACAAATCATGTGGAATCTATTACAAGATAATCTGAAATGAAAATCAATCTTGAATAAAATTAGAAGAAGCAAAGACAGAAAGAAGTCAGCAATCAAGTGGAAATTAGAGAAAGACTTATGACACTTTGCAAAAGAAAATAAGGATGCAGATGGAAGCGTGGAATCTATTAGATGGAGGGAGCCGATTATATATTTCCAAAAGAAAAGCATGCACTCATACATGAAGCAAGGATTAGGAGGGAGCTAATCCTATGATTCATTGAAGATGATGAAGTATATATCCATGGTAGAAACCATGAAAGGCAGTACGTGTTCAATTCGACCTTAAAAGAAGTCTTCTTTAAAGAGAATCCTTAAAGTATCCCTGGTTGTCCATCCACATCCATGATCCTATGATGAAAGGAAGAAGTGTAATATTTAGGGCATGGAATCTATAAGAAACTCCATGGACCCAAGAGATAAAGAAAAACATGAGGAAGAACATGAAGATTCCAAGAAAGAAAGAGAAGCCAGAACAACCAGTCATTGTATCAAGAATCACAAGATTGCCAGCCTGATATGAACTCACTAAAAGAAATCAAGCAAAGGAACTAAAAGTTGTGATGAAGAACAATGTATATGAATGCAAGCATTGAAGATCCAGAACTAGAGGTTCTCCCAGATGGAGAGAGAAGAATATGATGATTACTTGTTCCAGTAAATCAGACATACCTCTACATGAGTCATTATATCATCCGCAATATCCATGGGTTGGAGTTCTAGATCAGATGAATGCAAAGACTATTCTCCATAGCAATTGAACAAAGAGCGTATGAAGAGCAACCTCAAGGCTGTGAGGCATACCAGAAAGAGACCCTTGTATGTAGATGGAAGAAGACAACTTGATGGAGAACCTCCAATGCACAACAGAAGCGTGGTGAAGATTTTTTGTAACAGAGATATTGTATCAAAATGATTACTCAGAAGATCAAGATGATGGATTGCCAATCCATGACAAAGATCTCATGATGATAGAAGAAGTGCCACATGGATATGTTCCAGTTTGACCCTTGCCACGATGTTGTGAGCTAGCAGAAACCAAATAGGAATCCAACAATGATATACTTTATTGATCAGAGCTATATGAAGCCTTCAGGGAAAACCAGTGTTCCAGACTGAAGTACATTTGAGATAAAGCATTAAATTATCCTTGATGAAGTCCATAAAGGAGAAAGTGGTTCTCCAATATATATCTCCATAGATGAACAGATAAGCAGACATTTTGGTAAATCTTTTGTCCAAGATGAAAGAGTTTGTGTACTAAAGCTGGAGATCATGGAGATGACTTCCTTATTGAAAAAGGAAGAGATAAATCCCAGGTTGGGAGGGAGCACTGATGTGTTATTGATTTATGGACAGTCATTTTTCAATTCGAAAAATGATCTAGGATGAGCATTTTCGTTCCAGTTTGGAAAGTGGTTTGAGATTTCAGACAGACATGCATTTTCCAGTTCAGAAAATGGTCTGGATCGAACGGTCATTTTCGTAATGAAAATGGTTCGATGGATTGTTGATGTACCATAGAAAATGATTTTCCATTGTGGTTAACATGGGGAATGGTCTAGGGAAGTCTCTCTTCTTGAGGGTTACTCAAGAAGACTAGCCCGCCTCGTGGGACAGTGATTTCCCATTATGGTTAACATGGGGAATGGTTCATTTTGGAGGTTGGTGTAGGATAGTCATTTCCGTAGGAAATGGTCCGGACAGTCATTCATTAGAGAAGATTCATTCTCTCCAGGTTGCACTTTGTTCAGTGCCGGAGGAATGACCCAAGGTGGGGAATGGTCCAGGTTCAGAAATCAGGGACTAACATTCCTTAGGGCATACTCATTCTCTCCAGGTTACACTTTGTCTAGTGTCAGAGGAATTCCCCAAGGTGGGGAATGGTCCAGGCTCAGAAATTAGGACAGTTATTCTTCCTTCCATGAGAAGAATAGTCCAGATAGCTCATCATTGATGTTTTACCTTCTAAGGGCAAATGCTCATCCAAGATCTCACAAATGTGAGTGGAAGAATGGCCCAGATAATTCAGTTTATATCATAACATTGTTTCTGTGAAGGTTGATATTAGATGATTGATATGGAGACTGTATGTGTCTAGACAGTAGATGTATGCTACTGTGGTGGATGTGTTCCACTGATTGTGACTATACGGCACAGATCAAGTATTTGTGTGCTACTTGGTGTGGTATTGTACCACTGGATTGTAGTTGTGTGCTACTATGGATAGAAACAGTTGTGTTCTATTGAATGATATTGTTTTGATTTCCTTGAAGACTATCAACAATGTTGGAAATGATTATCATCTAGATGGATGATCAATGGATGAATATTTCCGAGACAGAAAAATGGTTCAAGACATTTATTCTTCTAGGACATATATTCAGATTGGAAGAATGGTTCTTGTGTCACTCTATGGAGTGAGTGAATTATCCAGCATCATGTCAGATTACTCAGATGGAGTATGGTTTCGAGAGATGATGTAATTGATGACATTGATAGTGATGATGGTGCTCATGAACTAATCATAAGATATTCTATACGACTATGTTGATGCTACCGAGTGAATGGTATGTTTGTGCTCAAGACCATTACCTGTAATACCTCCCTAGCTAGGAGGGAGTGTTGATATTATGGTAGTTGTGGGAGGTATTTACCTCCACGTGTAAACCTAATGAGAATAAAATATTCTGGGAAGCAAGAAGAAATCCTAATGAGTTGGCTATAACCCAAGAAGACAAGTTGGCTCAAGAGGATAATTTGCATTAGGTTATTAGCCTTTAAGAGAAGAAGTCGGCCAGAAGAAATATTATATACTAAATAAATGGGCACCCAGAATGAGAAGTCGGCCCAGGTAGTTAGCCAGAATTAGTATAAATACAGGAGTCCAGTCTTCATTCTGGTAGGCATTCTCAGAATTGCAGAGCAACACTTGTGCACATTGCAGTTGCCCAGTTTGTGCGCAATTTTGGAAGAGAACTGTCGTTGCAGCTGCTGCAACTAGCAAATTTTGGTTTTGGCTTAGACTATCTCTTGGTTATGGTGTGGAATATTTGATCAGCTCTTGTTTGGTGCGCTATAATTGGAGAAAGGTGTGCTACCCTTTGTTTGGCTATCTAGCCTAGGGTTTTCTTTCGGAATGATTCCCTTTCAAGGTTAAGGTGCTCGGAGGGTGGCTTTGGCCTATGGTTGGGTGAAAATAGTGATAATGGTGATGGTAAAATGAGCACATCCATTATATTCTAACAATTTCTCCACACATTCCCAGGTTGCAAACACCTGAGTATTGCATCCACCCATAGAGCTATCTTGGGTGAGATTGCGCAGTACACTCTGTTTGTTACATTGCCTTCTGGTTTACCAGAGAGGCCGATAGTTTTAGAGGGATTTTGTTGGAATCTTGTTAAATCTTAACCTAGTTCAATTGATGATGGTAAGGTAGGATCAGAGTAGATAACTTGCAAAGTATAAGTAAAATAAAATCCAACACCCAGTCTTATTTTCTGTAGTTGTCAGGTTTTAAATTAAAACCCGGGTACTTTAGTCCATCGAAAAAGTTTTTCTTTTGGACAGGGAAAGTGTTGGTGACAGAGGCCTCTTATTCATTCTCACGGTGATGGAGAAGGAGAAAATACTTTTCCATATTTATTTTCATTCCCATAGTGCTACAAAAGAGGTTTAAAAGATCCTTGAGAGCACTCAAATTCCTCTGAGATTCGTGTAAGTAGCAAAATATGTCATCTATAAATAAAAGGTGTGTGATTGATTTCGATTCTAAGATTGCAATACCTTTTAAGATACCCTTGGAACTTGCCTCTTTTATCATAAGTTTGAGACCTTCTATTATGATTATGAAAAGAAAGGGGAAAGGGGGAATCCCTAACAGAGACCTTTGGAGGATTTGAAAAAATTGTGCAGGGCTACATTGATGAGTATGGTGAAGGAGGCACTTTGGATACATACCATTATCCAATTGATGGTTTTTAAACTCGTGCCCATTTGGATTAGTACTAAACACAGGAAGGTTCAGTTTACGTGGTCGTAGGCTTTGGAAAGGTCCAGTTTTAGGATGGCAGCCTTGATATTTCTTTTCTTTACTAAGTGAAGCACTTCCTGAGCTATGGCTACAACATCGTGTATGTGTCTATTATGAACGAAGTTGAATTGCTCTTCACCAATGATTTCACTTAGCATTGTCCTGAGTCACCTGGAGATGATCTTGGTGATTAATTCGTAGACTACATTGCACCAAGCGATCGGTCTATAGTATTCAAAAGAAGAGGGCCATTGTTTCTTAGGTATGAGACACGTGAAGGTTGTGTTAACAGGGCCATGAACTCTTCCTTCCTTTTTTGATTCTCTTATCATAAGCAACAAATCTTCTTTTAGACTATCATAGAAGGCTTTGAAGAACTCCACAGTTACTCCATCTAAGCCTGGGATTTTATCATTACTCATGGAGAAAAAAGTTTCCTTTAGTTCCAGTTTCTATACTTCTTCTAAGGAAAGTTTCATTTCGTCGATAAAGACGGTGTGGCATTTGCCTACTACTTCCAGGATTTCTTGGTTAGGGCATCTAGGGGGGCAAAAAAAAGATTGCTGAAAAAAATTTCCTCGATCTTTTCCTTTTTCCCAAAGGAAGAAACCACTTTTCCTTGTTCATATTTTGTTTCCCAAATTGAGTTGAGGTTTCTTCGAATGTTTGCAAATTGATGAAAAAACTTTGTGTTGTTGTCTCTGTTTATCCACAAAGCCCTCATTTTTGTGTGTCATTCTTGTTCCTCTATCTTAAGCCATTTGGTGCTATTTTCCTTAAGGTCTCTCAGTTTTGATAACTTATTGTTTGTTAGGGGGTCGTCTACTAGGGATCTTAGAATGATTATCAAATTCTCTTCAATGTCCCGAATGTGTAAGGACCTTTTGTATTTCCATGTAGGGAGCTAATTTTTTATGGCATTTTTCAATTTTTTGATATTTCTTGTGAATTGTACCATAAGAGGTTCTTGGTTCATAGGGAAGAGATTGTTCCATGAAGAAAGGACCGGTTTCTTGAAATCTTCCTCTCCCAACCAAGATTGGTTGAATTTCAAGGGAGACGGGGGGAGTTGAAACTTGAGGACTAGTTAAGAGAGACAGAAAGATGGTTTGAGATGTCTCCCACCTATACTCTAGATCTGAACAAAGCTCATGATTTTAGTAGAGCTTCCAAAACTAGAAAACGGTTGAGTCTCTTTGTAACTTCCTCTTCCCCGGTTCTGAAATTATGCCAAGTAGGAGACAGTTTCACAGGTTTGATGTCCACCAGGTTGGCCTTTTAAAAGAAGGCTTGGAAGAAGAGTCTTTTCCTTTCATCCCTCGTATGAGCTCCCCAAACCTCCCATAGGGATAGGGTTAGATCTAAATCCCCTCCCACCACCAAAAAGGGGTCCCGAAAAAAACTTGCAGTGACCAAATCCTCCTAGAAGGAATCCTTATCAGCGTAAGGCCCATAAATATTCACCACTGAGAAGGAAAAATTATTGTTCTTGTGTTCTAGCTTGATAGTGATTTCATAGCTAGTGGCAGAAGAGAATACAACTTGGAAATTTGGGCTCCATCCAATGAGTAGACCACTAGAGAGACCAGAGATGTCAGTAGTGCTAAAAGACCACGTATGAAGCCAAGGGATGAAAGTTTCTCTGGATTTTTCTCTAGAGCACATAGTTTCTTGGATGTGGATGACATTCGGTTTGAGGTTGTGGATCATTCTTTTGAGGTATAGCTTCTTTGGGGAACCCCCTACCCCTTGCACATTAAAAGAGAGAAATATCATTTAGCCCTTGTCAATAAGGTTTTTCCTTCTATAAGGGCCCTTGTGATGGTAGCTTGGGTGCCTTTACGGATTTTCGAGGTTTCTTTCTCTTTTTATTTTGAAATGAGGGATTTCCTTCCTGCTTGGGATAGAGAGGGAGGGTTTAGAGACAGACCGTCGAAAGAAGGGGCTAAGTCCCAAGCTTTTGACTTCATGGCGTATCTAATTCCCTAGGAGGGAAGGGAACTTCAGGGAGATAAGGGGAGGGATAGGAGGGGGGAGAAGAGTTAGAAGAAGGAGAGGAGGGGGTCCACAAAGGGGATGTGGGAGGAAATTTCAAAGAGGGAGCTGGAGGAAAGGAGGGAAAAGGAGAAGGAGCTCTAGCGAGGACAACTTCTTGAGCCTCTGGAAGAGCTGAGTGGAAGGGAGGCAAGGGATTTTTGGGGAGGGAGGAGGGCTAGGGAAAGAAATAGGAATTGAACCAGAAAAAGAAAAAAGGGGTGAGTAAAGGGGATGCATATCTGAAGCAGGAGCTTGGGACACCAGGTCACCTAGAGCTTGACTGGCGGGTATCTCTTTTTCGATGTCCAGGTGACAGTCTGAAATCCTACCTTTCACCGCATCGACCACAACTATCTCCTTCTTTTCAATAGTGGTCTTGGTTTTCCAACTACATGCTTTCATTTGTTGCAGTGGGGAAATTCTGAAGCATTAAGAGCGTAGGTGTCCAATTTCATGGTAACCATGGCACCTAAAGGGTAGTCTCCAGTAGTCTACCTTTTGGTGCCTTGTAAAACTAGCATAAACCAGGTCAATAGTTCCTGCTAATCCTTCTCTTACATATACTTCAACCAAGATCCAAGCCCACCTGTGGTCCTTCTTTGAGTCCCAATTGGGGTCCAATTTTACAAAAAAGCCAATTTTATTTCCTATGGCTTCTAACGCTTCCCTGGACCAAAATGTTAGAGGTTGTCTGGGCATAATTTCCCAAACTTTCATTACCATGGTATATTATTTTAGGGGTTTGAAATCCACAGTATAAGGTTTCAAAGACAAACCAGAAGGACCCCTGGACCAGTTCTGCATGCAAATTTCTTCGCAGTCTTCGTCTGAGATAAAGAAAAAGGACATCCAACTTCTAGCTAGGAGGTGTATCTTTAGGACATAACCAATAAGGGGTTTCCAGTGATTCTGCATCCAATAAGCTAGATCCTTTTCTCCCAGAGACTTTCCCTGAAACCTTCCAACTAGAGTCTTTCCCAGGAGTTGGTGGATGTTGCTAATGGGAATGTCATCACCCACAACCATCTTTGACTATTCTTTTTTCTCCTTGATCCACTGGGATGAACATTTTTAAGAAGGGATGTCGCTTCCAGAAACCCCTTTTTTCCTTCTTCAAAGGAGAGCTTGCAGGGGAGAGATCTTTACCTGCGCAAGGAGGAGACAAATATTCGGAGGAGGGGGGTGAGGTGGAGGGAGAAGGAGGCCGAGAAAGAAAAGTAGTTCCATGCATGAGAGAGCTGGATGCATTTTTCTAAACAAAGGAGGCATGGCAGAGCAATGAATGAGGAAGTGTGGGAGAGAACTGGTGGGAGGATGGGAGGGATTCTAGAAATTCGAACTGTGACATGAAGGCATGGAGACCAAGAGGAGAGGACTCGAAATCCACCAAATCCATGTCATAGGCCTCCATGTGTCCTAAGCACATGGAGGGCACACGAAAGGCACCTGGAGAGAGAAGTGATGGCGGCAGGGAAAACACTAGGTGACGAGTACGTGGAGTGGGAAGACAGGAACGGGCACCTAAAATTGGGAGATTGAAAAGACAAGAGCGGGAGAGGTTTAGGGGGTGGGGAAGGGAAGTCTTGTGGCCCCCACCCAAGGTTTTATGCCTTAATGGGATTGGTGTGAGGGCTAGACCGCAGATATCCATCCGTCAACCATTCCAATAACCAAATCCAATCAAGGAAAACAACTTATTGTAGAATGTGCGATAGTAGCTCATCCCAACAAGAGAACAAGTCAATTTCTTTAAATTGTATTAAAAATTTAATATATTTGAATTATTTGTAGGTTTAAATTAATTATGTGTGTTGGCTAAGGTATGCCCTGGAAATTCCAAGGGACAATTGAGCGAAAAACCAATACATGTTGGTGGGGATGTCCAAAAACGTGTATAAGGAGATGGTAAAATAAGTGAACATAATTGCATGAAAGTAGGAGTCATCCCAACAATTACAAGGTGCATAAGAGGTATGTAGTCATTCATTTAGTCTTTATGTACATTGAATTTAATTATCGCATGAAATATTAATTTTCAATTGTTTTGTTGTTGAAAAGAAAAAAAAAATGAAACCCATTCAGCATATAAGACAAGACAACGAAGAATAAAAACGTTGATTGCAAAGTTTATGAGTACTTATTTTTTCGATCTTACTTAAAATTTCATCTTTGTTCAGATATTTATATTTAAATAATTAATTCACTCTCATCCGTGGATGTCTTCTAATAGGTGCTAACATACAAAGAAGAGTCAACTGAATAATTGATAGACATTGGGTTAAGTAAAGGTTGTGAGTATATGCTGAAGTATGAAGGTTTAATTGAACAATTTCTCAATAGTCATGTTATTTAACTTCCCTTTTTTTATAATTAATGGAACAACAATAAACCTTTATATTAATTATATCAACCATGCTTTGTCATGGTGTATTAATCATGCATGAAACAAAGTATGGAATGCATCCAATAGAAGAGATCTTGAGAGATGGCATGAAGCATGGCTTCAAATGAATGTGTATTGTTTATGAAATAATCATTGCTATGGTACACTTTTTTATTTATGCAATCATGTATATTCTACTATATATATATATAAATCTACATATACTTATGTAACACACCCAACCCTTTAAAGGAACATCTAAGGGATGGGGCATCAAAATTTCTCTTTCTCTCAAACATCTCCAGACCTCCTCCTTAACGACATCATCATCTTCTTCTCACCCGGATCTTTCCAACGAATATTGTCATACTCAAATCTGAGCTTTGGATTGGGAGATACACCCTTCCAAGGCTCTTCAGGCATTAACAATCAAGGGCCATGTGGTGTCCATGTAGGTCCATCTCATTCGACTATTCCATGTTCCCCGAAGCCTCAAAGATTATCCAATGCTCTTGCATCCATGGTGGAAATCCATCCACCGTCAAATCTAATGAAGAAAACTTATCCTCGTTTAACCACTAAGCTCGAGGGATAGTTCGACGTTCGGCACTTCGTTGCTTAATGACCTTTTTTCCTTCTACGCACCTATTCTCTAGAGTACCGAAATCCTGAACTTTTGAAGTATCCTGAAATCTAGCAATGTGGCTTCATCCTTCGACCCATTTGGACCCAACCTAACACATCCCTCCAATCCTTCAGAGTGTCAAAGTTCCAAACTCCCAAAGAGTCCACAAAACCTTGCCATGCAGCGGCGTGTTGAATGTTCAGGTAAGGAGAGGTGGGTTCGGGCCTTCGACCGATTTGACCGCAGCATTTCTAGTCTCCCACTCTTCTCGAAGTCCCGAACCCCTGGAGTCCTAGGTACTCCACCATATCTTGGCCAAGCGCTCATGCGCCAGGGAAATGACACACAGCATGGTTGAGGCAACATGTGGCCCCACCAATGGGTGACACCTATCACATTCTAATAGGATCATAGGACTTTCCAAAAGTATGAATCAAGGTGACATGTGGCATGTCAAATGTGGGTCCACGTTTCCTTTGGTGACATTAGCATGCCACGTCCCTTTGGACTCACACCCTCCTAGCACCCCTTAGATCTACACGGTCGAGACATGTCCACGTAGACCTATAGATATACAACTTTTGTTTCTTTGCAACTTTGGCCTTCGGGAATTTCATTGTATAATATCCTTGTCACTCCCAAAGTGGTCAGCGTCGGGATGACCAAGGTTAGGATCAAACGATCACAAGTGGACCTGTGTCCCACTCTTCTTTCTCTCACAGATCTACCTTTGCCCACCCAATTACTTCCCTTCTTTCCTTCCTCAACATGATTGTGTGGGTATGAATCCCCAGCTCATGGTCAAGTCTGAAAGTCTTGTAGATGGGTACTCTGCCCCATCTCCTTATTATTGAGGAGGGATTTTTCAACTACCAACATGACTGGTAATTCATTTATGGGTCAGAGGACTATTTTGGGTCTGAGCAATTAAATCCAATAAGGTACTGGTTTGGTGGGGGTCATCTCAACCATTTCTGGTTCCCCTCACCATCTCTCTCATAGCATCATGATCTATCTTGGAAAACCCCCCTTCAGCAGTTGTGCAACACTTTCCACTTTATTTACTAATAGAAGTAGGAGCAAGGAGTAGAGACATTATTATCGTATTATTACCTACAATATGAGAAAAATTGTCATATTCCATATATATATACATTACCTTTTTGTAATAAAAAGGTTCATCAGTCCCAATGTTCACACACATTTATTCTGTCCATAGTCTCTTGGCAAGTTATAGTTATATTTACAAGCTGGGGGGAACAGGGGTGTTATAATCCCCTCCCCTTAAAGGAACATCATCCTCGATGTTCTACCTGCCGATATACATTGTATGTACAGAAGTAAACAAAAATGGGTATGCATGTTTCATGGAATCCTTCATTTCCCATGTAGCTTCATCTGGACCAAAATGTCTCCACTGCACCTTGACCTCTACAATGGTTATGTTCCTGAGTGGGGTTTCCTTCCTGTCTATTATTCATTGTGGCTCTGGTAGGAATTCTCCCTCTGGTTCCACCTGAATCACAGACCAATCAATTATATGATTATAATCATGTACACATTTCTTTAGTAACGAAACATGGAAAACATTATGTGCCTTCACTATGGGAGGAAGCGCTAGTCTATATGCTATAGGTCCCACTCTATCCAAAATTTCAAAGGGTCCACAATATCAAGGTGCCAACTTGGCATAGGCTCCCATTCTCAAGGAGATTTTTTTGGTTCTAACTCGGAGATACACATGATCCCCTGCTTTGAACTCCCGAGGAGTCCTCTTTCTATATGCATGGATTTTAAGTCTATTCTGAGTTATTTTCATATTATGTTTTATCTGAACTACTTGTTGTTCCATTTCCTTTAGCATATCTGGTTCGATTGTGATTTTGTTTGCTGGGTTATTCCAGCTAATTGGAATTTTGCATTGTCTACCATAGAGGGCTTCAAATGGGATCATCTTCAAGGACTCCATATCGCCATTGTTATAAGCAAATTTTACCAATGGTAGGTAATCTCTGCACATATTGGGTTGATGCATTACATGCATCCTTAACATGTCTTCTAATACTTGGTTTACCCTCTCTAACTGCCCATTAGTTTGAGGGTGATAGGTTGTACTAAATAGCAATTTAGTTTCAAAACTGGAAAACAAAGATTTCCAAAAGTTTGAAGTAAATTACGTGTCTCTGCCAGATATGATTTCCTTAGGCATACCATGTAGTCTAAATATTTCTTTCATGAAAATGCTGGAAATATCTATTTCCTTGCAAGTTGATTTGACGGGAATAAAGTGAGCAACCTTGCTCAAATTTTCCACAACTACCATGATGGTTGTTACACGTCAAAATTCCTCACTTCGATAGTGTTCCATTATCATTATCATAATTGTTGCAAGTGTCGCAAATATCGTATTTACATCTTGTATGTGTCGCATTGTGAACGACACCATAAGAACACTTGATACAACCTATAAGACATGTTAGAAAAGGAAAATACAACATTTGTAAAGCTTACACATTGTTTTTCCTTGGGAAATTATCATCTTAAACGAATTTTTGGAGATCAACGCTCCCCTTCTCACATGCAGGGAGCGCTAGGGCTCCTTGTCCACTTAGCAAGGAGAGCTATAGCACTTTGTTGCCAACTTTGAGGGAGCATTGATTGGTTGAGATAATCTTGGGGAGAAATCCCCCTTATCTCTAAGGATAACTAGAAAGGATCCAAGTTGGTTTGGCTCGAATCTAAGCTTTAGGATGTATCTAAGGGAGATACCACAACTGATGGAGTCATATCCTCAACTTATTCTAAAGATAACTAAGGTGGTTGAGCCTCCCAAAGCCTATAAAAGGAGACATTCTCATGGTAAAAAGGAGGAGAATATCAGTGAAAAGTATTGTGATTCTGATCGTGGATCTTTTGACTAAGGGGTTGGACAAGGAGGAATTGGTGAGGTTGTTGCATCTGCATCTACAGATTGTAAGTACCTTGTTATGTTCTCATTAATATATGTTTGGCCTATTTCCTTCAAGTTTTTGTGTGATGGCATAGGCTTGTCTCTTCTTGATAAATCTAGGTTAAACTAATCTTGGTAGAATAGGAAGCATGCATTGTCTTTGTTTTCTATTGAATTGCAAAACTCATTAAAGGGCCTGGAGATCAAGTTCAGCCTGGACCGAGTAAGGACGAGCTTCAGAAAAAGGTACATCATATTTTCTTCCTCTTTTTCCTTTGGCTAGTTTAGCTACATTTAAAGGAATGTCAGTGCCCAATGTTAGAATTTTTCTATCCTGGTCATAGGGTCTAGGATCCAAGAGGACATTCACTTGTCTGCACGGGAATTTTCCTACAACAGAAATCGGCGAATCCACTGGGGATCGAAGCTTTCAGTTTCAGTTTCTTTCCTTGGTTTTTTCTTAGCTTTTCTCATTTTCAGATAATGCTCATTGTATTTTTTCTCTTTTATACATTTGTTATCAGTCCTGAAGTCATCTCACACAGACTGGTGCTCAAGCCTTCATGATTTTTTGTTTTCTAGGTTGATTATTTTTCATTCTCATAAACCTGTGCCCTTCTTCCTTTATAGCCAGAGCATTGATTTCAATATCAGCGCTCCCCTTCAATGCTTCAGGGAGCGTTGTAGCACTCTGGTGCTCATAAAACCAGAGCACTGATTTTTCTCTTTTTTGAAAAATTATTGAATACTTGTGTTGGGTGTAATTTTTTGGGTTCTTCTTTTAGCTTAGGACTTGTTCTATCAGTTTGTGTCTTCTATCAAACCTGCAACCTATTTCTTGTTAAGAATTGTTTATCTTTGTTTGGATTATTTTTTTTTAAGTATTTCCTTGTTATGAAATCAATCTTTCTCTTTGAAATTTTGGGTTCATTTTTTTATACTTGATCGTTTGAAGGTTATTACAAGGAAACTCAGAGATCTTTGTATTGTTCTAATTAGTCTTTGATCTTTGTATCTTTCCAAGCAAACTTCTTTACCGAGTTTTGTTATTTTGGATTTCTTATTGAAACGTTTGGATTTGCTTTTGCATATTATTTTGATTGTTGTGAGAGTGTTTTTTTTGTTTGCATGATATTGTCTTCCAATTGTCAAAAAAACACATAGTGAAATATTGTTATTTCCATAAGAAGCATTAAGTTAAATCAATTCACATTCATATTCAAACAAAAAGATACTTTTTTATGATTGGTTTTTGGATATTAGAAATGTTAGGATATTTAGACACTTAGGAGTTAGTTAAGATCTACTTGGTCTAATATGTCGTTAGGTAAAAGTGTGTTTCTTTAGTATGCATTAGTATGCATTTGTAGTTAGGAAATCCGACGGTCACGATATGTTCCCGACATAGAGTGATCCGACGGTTCATACTCTCCTCGAT
>JASDQU010209988.1:59048-73879 GCA_032191745.1 Picea mariana
TGGCAAATAAAGAGGCAAAAAGTATGGTTTGGGAAAGCACAAAAATGGACTCAACAGCTAGTTGACAAACTTTTCATGAGGCATGGACTGGAAAAAAAATCCTCTCTTAAACATCTCAATTATTTTGGTTGTGATGCTTATGTGCATATTCAAAGGGAAAAGAGGAGTAAATTGAACAATAAAGATGAAATATGTATCTTTGTTGGTTATAAAGATGGTACAAAAGGTTATAAACTTTGGAACTTAGTAACAAAGAAGATCGTTTGTAGTGGGGATGTAGTATTTAGAGAGGTTAAAACTATTCCCAAAGATGAAGTCCAACCAATGAAATAATATCTAGAGACAATAAATTTTGATTTGGAGGGTGAAGAATTCGACTCAATAAAGGAAGATGAACTAAAAGAGGAAGAATCTAAGACTCCAATCTTGAGGAGAACAATTTGGTAAAGATTAAGGAGACTAGAAAGGTATATCCCACCTAAATTATTTATGGTTTTGGGTTATCTATTATTGATGCTGATCCTATAACTATTAGGGAGGTAGTGGATTCAAAAGATAGTAAATTCTAGAAGAAGGCCATGGTTGAAGAAATTGATACCTTGGATAAAAATGAATCTTGGGATCTAGTGGCGTTATTGGCTGGAAGAAAATTATGTTGGTAGAAAATGGGTGTTTAAGAACAAGTTGAATGCAAAAGGTAAGGTAGAGAAGTACAAAGCTCACCTAGTAGTAAATGGACCATCCCAAGTGGAGGGAATTGATTTTGGTGAGATTTTTTCTCATGTTATTAAATAAACTTCTAATAGATTTGTTTTTTCCATAGAAGTCACTTTTGATCTTGAAGTAGAGTAGATGGATGTGAAGAAAACAATCCTATATGGGGATATTGAAGAATAAATCTACATGAAAAAACTAGGATGATTTGTAGTGAAGGGAAATACGAAGTTGATTTGCAAGCGAAAGAAGTCTCTATATGGATTAAAAAAATCTCCAAGAATGTGGTATCATAAGCTTGATACTTATATATTGGGAATTTGTTTCTCAAGAATAAAATATGATCACTATTTGTATTTCGAGTAGGTTGGTGATCATTTTATTTATGTGGTCTTGTATGTTAATGACATGTTGCTAATTGGAAACAACAAGGAAATTATTAAGGATGTCAAAGCCCAATTGTCTTCTAAATTTTATACGAAAGATCTTGGTGCTGCAAATTTTATTTTGGGCATGGAAACTAAAAGAGATCGTGCAAACATGAAACTTGGGTTGAATCAAAAGAAATATGTTGCGACAATATTGTAGAGGTTTCATATGCAAGAACGTAAATCAATAAAGGTCATTATTCCTATAGGTATAAAGTTATCTGTTGATCAATGTCTCAAGACACAAGACGAGGTAGAGGACATGTCCTGTGTTCCCTATGCAAATGATGTTGGAATTCTAATGTATTCTATGGTATGCACTAGAATAAACATTTCCTATGCAGTGGGAGTTTTGAGTAGGTATACGCCAAAAATAAGGAAGGAACAATGGACAATTGTAAAGAGGGTATTTAGATATTTTTGTGGCACTTCAAATTATGCAATATTCTACTAAGCAATATCTAGAACTCACATAGAGATAGATATATATGGATTTTTTTATTCATATTAGGTTAGAGATATTGACTATAGAAGTTTTGCAAGTGGTTATGTATTTAACCTATTTGGTGGAGCAATCAACTGGATGAGAAGGAGGCAGGTCGTAGTTGCATTGCCAACTGTTGGAGCCACCTTTTTTTTTCTAGCCCGCCACAAATTTCATTCTTAATGCTCGAAATTGAAAGATGGTTTTCGTTTTTCCCCTCTATGGTTTCAAGATCCCTGAAGCTTTATCATGCGAGCAACGGTGATTATTGTACTCTCGAGACGAGTCCAACCTTTTGTAAAAATGTTTCCTCTTTTGTTCTACCTCGGGATCTCATAGGTCGGATACTATAAGTCATGTAGTTCACATGCCCTGAGCTATGAAACAACGAAATCGTTTTAATTTTTCACTCAGAACAGTAACAAGGGTAAAGTTTTCCCCTAACCCATGATTAAACGTCGTCAGGGTTTCGCACCTCGGCGTTCACCAAACCCAAAAATTTATTGTCGTAGCCCTGATAGCCAAGAACAAGAAGTCCTTATTTAAATAACACGTGTCACGGTTAAAAGTAAAAGCTAAACCATGGTAAAAGTTCTGTCGACAATTCGCCACTCGGTGTTTTCTTTTTCCAAAGTTACACCGTCTAAATCCCGATTCGTGAAATCATGATAAGGATATAAACGTAATTAATCAATCACTTAATCTGAGTTTATCTTCCATCTTTATTAAGTCATATTATCGTGAACTCGCGGTTTCGCAGCTTGGCATGCAAACCTCCCGGAAACTTATTTTTGAAGCTCTGAGTCGCGATATGGAAAACATAATAATTATGAAATTAATTGAGCCCCTAATCACGATTACGCTTTTTATTAACCAAAATCGATCATCGCAGTCTCAGGTGTCAGAGGTTCAAAGTGTTAAAGTAAAATCCCCGATATAACGAGTACCGAAATATTGATTAACGTCGGTAAAACCAGATTAAATAAGCTAAATCGATACATATCCCGTGTTTCGATGCTTGCACAATTTACGAGGTAGCCTTATTTATTCCATACACCAATTGATATTTTCAACCGCCAAAATTTATGGCATTAATTAGGAAATAGGGCAAATCGACGAATAAGGATTGCATTTTTATGGCAAAATTTATTTCTAAATACGATTTGACAGACTTGTTCTAAAAGGTACCAAGTTTTCGAATATATATAAGAGTTGTGATTCATTATAATAAATGCATTTTCATATTACGCAGAGCGCATTATCTCTGAGCAAACTGACTTCTGTATGTATACGTATTTCTATCGCAGAAGAGATAAAACACAATCTCCAGCCATGGCTCCGCGAAAAGCATCCAAAGCCAGTGTTGAGGTTTCGAGACAAGGCTCAGAAAATGTTGCTGATACTTCGCCTCGAAGTATTGACTCGGTCCCAAATTGGTCGTTTGTTTCAGATGTTCTACAAGCAGAATTGGTGGATTATTCTGATGACTCCAGTGACAACGAAAAAGATGATATAACCACCAAGTACAAAATAGTCATCCAATCCGGAATGCACAAGGTAGCAGCCAGGGCACGATTGCTTCCATATTACGACATGGTCTGATGGGCATTAGACCATGTGGACCTACCGATCAGAACCATCATGAATGAGCAGAAATTCACCATTTGGACTTTCAGGCTAGAACATCTGCAAGCCATGTATAAGTTGCCCACAACGTCCGACTACACATATGGCGCCAAATTCCTGGATGAGTTCAAGCAGAAAGAATGCATACAGTATGATAAAACCATGTCCAGTTTAATAAAAGATTGGGTTTCGAACACCACGAAGTTCAGAGCTGATAGCCACGACATATATTCAATCGCTTCTTTAGAACCTCAGTACAAATATGTAGCCATGATGACATGTAGGCTATACGGGAAAGAGGACACCTCACATTTTTATATTCCATGGGTGCCTCTAATGTTTTGGGTCGCCAAAGGAAGTTCTTTCAATTGGGAAAAAATGTTGTCTGATAGCTTGACCAGTCGGGTCACAGAGTATTGGGCGCAGAAAGAGAACGAGAAGGTGTCTTCATTCTTCATGTCTGCGTACATTATGGACGCAGTTTGTTTTTTGACACCATTTCCCTTAATGAACTGGAGTTGGACTCCAGCAGAAGACGAACCCATACACGTTTATCATGAAAAATTATGGGAAAACAAAATGACAAATTTTGTGTATGAAATCTTTAACTGGGTGATGGTGTCCCTACATGTCACCATTTTTTGTCACCCTCCACCCAGGATCTCGGACAACATAGTAACGAATCTGAGCAGCATAGAAGACTGGTATGTGGAAGCAGAATTTTCATACCCCTGAGTTTTCGGGGCTTCGGTCCCCCCGCATGCATTACCATTGTTCATTCCTGACAAGTTGGCTTGTCGTGAGGTCGTTAGGGAAACAATAATTGGTGGTATAAGCAAAGAGCTTAAGGGATACTCGAAGAAGGTATGGCCACCTTTTCCTGTTTATTTGAATTCTTATTCTTTATTAGATTTCGGGCATGCCAAAGCTGAGGCAGTGGCCCTGGAAGACCTAAATTTGGTCTCCATTGAATACAAGAAGCACGATCCGCAGAGAGTCGTGAGCAATCATTTGGCCAATTGCGGGCTCAAGAGATTTGAGCACGAGAATTCACCCTCGGATGACATTTTTCGAGGCGCAAGGTCCTATGCCGAGATTCTAGCTCAGATACAAACCTTGGCACCCGAGGAGAGAGCCGGCATTCTGAAGTTCCAAGAACATTGACACAATTGTCTCCCCGCAGTGTTGCGGGGTGAGAGTCTAGCTACGGTGGAGGTCAAACAAAAGGATGCCGAAGGTTTTAAGGATGTGAACCCCGACCGAGAAAAACACCAGGAAGAGGGAGAGGAAACCAAGAGTCCGAAAGTGGAAATAAAGACTCCCGACCCTCCGAAGAAGCACAGTTCGGTTATTACTACGGGAAAATCAGCAAAGCAAGTTGGAGAACCTATCACATCAGTTACTCCCTTGCAGTCGACTCAAGGAAATATTGACGCAGGATGGATCTTCAATGAAGAGTTGAGGCCTATAAGGGTAGAAGAACTCCCTTCGAATGAGTTCTTCTTCGATAAGAAGAGAAAAGCAGTGGTAAAGAGAGAATTTTACCAAGAAGGGGAGTCGACAGCCAAGAAATACAAAGTCATAACTGATGGGAAGGACAAGAAAAATGAACAATTCGCGACTGAGATAGCATGGAAATTAGGAGCATATGCCTCGGTGAATCAGTTTTCATTTGGGCTTCTAAAAAATCAACTAAAACGAAAGAATCGCCTCATCAAGACCCTGGAAGCTAGACTAGCCACAGCAACGGAGACTGCCAAAGACCAGGCGGGTGTGGGTATAGAGCAAGCGAGGTTGGCCGATAAAAATGAGATAGAGCTACTCAAGGCTAAGATCGAACAAGCACAACTGGTAGTCCAAGATGGTCAGATGCAAGCGAGTCAACAAAAAGATTTGATCCAGCAGCTACAGGCTAGGGTGGAAATCGTCGAAAGCAAGGTGATCGATATCGGGATGTTTCAGTCCCAAGCGATGGATATTTAGGGTAGAGTCTCTGCGGCCCAACAAAGTTTACTCGGCAAGGTAGAAGTGATCCGAGACAACTGTTTTCTAGTCAACTGGGTTTCGAAGAACTTATCTGCTAGAGAAAGGGAAGTTGGAGCAGCAAGGGTCACCTTCCAAGAGGCTGTGATAGCCTCAAACAACAGGGATTCGGGAAGTACTTCCAGGTTCACCATTTTAGAGCAAACCAGAGGAAACATTCTATTGAAAGAATGGGAGCACATCATCTCGGAAGGCAAGATGCAAGCCAAAAAGGTAACAAATTCCTTGGAAGAGGCTTTCAGTTCTATAGATGGGGATCTGCTAGGCATTGATAGCGGAGGTAGTGCCGAGGCTTTGATTCAAATGAATATGGCAAAAATCTCGCTTGATTTAAAGGAAAAGGAAGAAAGGGATTCGGTCGAGATCTCCCAAGTGACTATGGCAGACATAGTCCAAATAGACAAATGTCTGATCAAACCATGTGCGCAATTATGTGCTATCGACATCATAGACAGAGAGATGGAAGATAGGTTGCCGCAGTTAGCCCGAGAATGTTACTTTTTTGAAGCCAGCTGTCAAGCATAACTGTCGAGGCTAATATCTCAGCTGGTTGAAAGATGTGTCGCCTGCACCGAGCACGCACGAGGACAAACGTCTGGCACCAAGTGAAGATAGAGATGAAGAAATGGAGCGATTGCCCTCCTCCCTATCATAACCGAAATTTTGTAACGATTGAGATTCAATCTTATTGTAAACTGTATAAATATACCATAGAAAGAAGGAAAAAAGGCTGGACCTTTTTGTGTTGATTGTAACAGAGTTTTTAAAATTTTGAGAGTTAATACAAAGCAAATCTGAAGATTCTCAATTCCATCACGACTGTGTTATGAGTTTGTTTTCTTGTATCTCATATTTCATTTCATTTCATATTCCTAGTTGATGAATGCTTCGTTATAATTTATTATGACCACTACTATAGCGAATGAATTTTGGTTTTCTGTAATTCTTTACTGTTTTTCCTCTGTACCAGCTATCAATGGGTGTAAGACCAGTCAACACTTTCATAATTCTACACATATTCTATGCTACATCAGGTTATTTCTTTACAGTTTTCCTCTTTTGTTTATACGTGAGATTCTCCCTTGATAGGAGCCTTACACCATAGACAGCTAAATGTTTTTCTCCCATCTCATAGATTTTATTAAGATATAACTTAGTTACGGGAAAGAGCCTTTGATTTTCACCCTGTTTTATTTCCGAACCGTAAATTCTCTTTTATACGACCAAATTGGGACAACACTTAATTTCTCTCTGAATTTTTTCTTATTTTACTGTTCCTCCATGACTATCCCTGTACCAACCCAGCCTAATATCGAACCTGGATTATCAAATCAAACACACATTGCCTTAAACCTTTTCGATACTATTCTTAAAACAACCACTACCCGGGTTGAACTCGAATGTTCATGGGATGCGATTGAACATGATATAACTATCCAGGAACAGTTGGAAGCTAAACAATGCCAACTTAGAAATATTCCTTAGTTTCCTTTGCCGAAGGTTGACATTTCTCTCTTCTCCACCTTTTAGCCACTTTCGGATGCCTAGACATTGTACTTCTAAGCCTTAAGTACAGACTCTGGAACAACATCTTTCTGGCGCCGTTGCCGGGGATCGAAGTTACGAAATCTTTTTCCCTGGGAAAACGACATTTGTTTTTCATTGAAAGTGTTACCCTTTGATAGTGAACAAAGAGTACAGACCTTTTTTAAGGCTTTCTAATCTTTCACTTGGCGACTCCACAAATAATAAACTGGCATCCGGTCGAAGGAATACTAGACAAAACCTGGATGGTAAGCAGATTACGCACGTTACCGATCCCGAGAAGATTCTAAAGGTGAGAGGCTCTCTTAAGCCAACCGCTGCAGTTTACAAACTTAAAACCCCACAACTGAAGACTAAGAGTTATTCTGAACCCTCAACTTCACTCATTCCTCTCTTTGATACTAAAGTTTTAACGACAAACTGCTCCGAAGTTAGGAGTGAGATTCATCCCACAATCCCCTTAGTACACAAAGGAAAGGGCCCTCTTGAAAGTTTGTTGGAAGTTGACATACCATCTTTCCTTCAGTTAAATTCCCGGACCTCACCAAATTCTGAAGAGTGTGTTACACATTCGGTTTCCACACCCGTCGGTTCTCTTGATTTCGTCTCTTGCAAATCTGAGGAATTGAGTCCTCGCGTTCCTTATCTTTCCTCGTCGAATTTTCCTCTTCGTGAAGAAAATAAAGAGTCACTTTTAATTTTCTGAAACCCCCTTTATAACTTTCCACAAATAACGATGGCAGCCGCCGGAGGAGGAGGTGGAGGGTTTATAGGAGGAGGTGGAGGGTTTATCGGAGGAGGAGGAGGAGCCCCTCTAGGAGGAGCTGGAGGCCAAGGGCCTGCCCCCCCTCCCAGAGTGTTCGCGAAATTTGTAGCTAGATATGCTCCCTTAGTATTGCCCGTCCCTCTACACGATCTCCCCGAAAATTACATAAAAAATTTACCAAAATTCACCAGGGAAGGGGATCTGACCGCGGCCGAACATATTAATTTCTTTGATCAATTCGTAGATATTCTAGGTATAGAACATGAGGACGTATATTCGAGACTTCTTGTCCAAACCTTCGAAGGCCAGGTCTGAACTTGGTTTCAGAGCCTACCTGCAACATCTATCTTGTCTTATGACACTTTGGAAGATGCTTTCCTCAGGCAATGGGGCGAGAGAAAAGACCATCTATATTATTTAACCGAATTTGGATCTTTAAGAAAAAAGAATTCAGAAACAGTCATGGAATTTATTCAAAGATTCAACAAGCTATATAATAAAATCCCAGCCGAGGTTAAACCGTCCCAACCCACAGCCAAAGTAACTTTCACCGGAGCTTTTGAACCGGATTTTGCACTCCTTTTGCGAGAAAGAAGGGGAGCCACCCTAAACCGAATGTAGGACGATGTGGTAGAAATAGAGTCTAATATGATGGCTTTGGGTAAGCTTAAAGCTAAATTAGAAACGGGAAATCGAGAGACCACACGCTTTAGAGAACACGCAAGTCCGTCACGGTCTAATAGATCCGCAGATGATAGGGTAGATGATATGGCTAGAGTAATTAAAGAACTGTCAAATAAAATATCCAGAATGGAGCTCGAACATGCCAAAGCTGATTCTTTCCCCAAAAAGGATTTCAAGAGGAACCCCAACCCCCCGAACCAGCAAAGACAAAAAAAAAATGAAGATCAAAAAATACAAGCTCCCTTAAAGAATGAAAATTTTATAGGAGCGAACGATTTCCAAGACTTCGAAGATTCGGATAATGATGTCATGAACTTTGGTGATGACTGCACACTACCATATCTGACTCGAGAAGACTATGAAAAATCTCTAAACACGCAACAACCATCGAATAAGGGTGAAGAAGGTGATCACACTGACCTTTTTGAATCTCAACAAGAAACCGAGATGATAATGGCTGAGATCCAACCCAAGTATAACTTAAGATCTAAGAGTAAGTCCATCTCAACTACTCAACCCAAGAAAATCCTCCAAAGAGGCCAAACTTACGAGCCTACTCCAGAAGAGACCTTATTACCCAACAACAAAACTAAAGTAATAAGCACACAAGAGTCCGAAGTAGAAAAAGTTGAAACCCAAGCACAAGGAACCAAAATAGTAAGTAGAACTACGTCTTCAACCAGGACCACGAGTAATAAAGCGGTCCAGACGAATAAGTTGGAAAGGAAGGATTCAGAAGTCTCAACCAAAGAAATAGACAAAGTGAGTGGAGCTTTCAGTTTTGAAAATGAGATAAATAAAATTAAGATACCAATCCCTTTGGTAGAATTAGCAAAAAACCCCGTTTTTCGGAAGCAGATTACCAAAGCGATGGGTGTCTCTGAGCTAGAAAGCCAGTCTGATGTTTTAAACTTGGAAGATGACAAACCTAACATCACTTTTAGTCCCCATTTTGAAGGGGCCAAAGACACCATTGCTCCCTTTTATATCACTTTAAATGTGTATGACCAATTACTACATAATTGCATGTTAGACTATGGAGCCTCTCATAACGTTATGCCTAAGATTATTATGGACAAATTGGGTTTCCAGATCACCATACCTTATGGAGATCTTTACTCTTTTGACTCAAGAAGGGTTAAGTGTATGGGGATGATAAAGGATTTGGTGGTTACCTTGGCGCAGGTTCCGGTTAAGAGTATCCTGATGGATGTGGTTATTGCAAATATTCCCCCTAAGTATGGCTTACTGTTGTCTAGGTCATGGGGAGCCAAGTTGGGGGGTCCTCTTCAATTAGATATGACGTTCGCCACAATTACGGTGTTTGGTGGTCAGTTTACTCGGTTGTACAGAGAAACGAGATTAGCATATATAGTGAGCAACCCTCAAAACCCAAACAATTTCCCTATTTACATCGCGGACCAAGATTTGGGAAATTCTATCTTGTCTTTTGATGATAGTTTAGATGGTTGTCCGGAGGAAAACGATTTAGAGTGAGAAGAGTCAAGTTACATGACAGAGGATCTGTGTAACACCGGTGTCTGGAAAATGTATTTTGATGGTGCTTCATCCTCTGAAGGGGTGCGTGCAGGAGTGCTTTTAGTGGCTCCCGAAGGTAAGTTCGTTGTTCCTTTTTCCTACCGACTACAATGGGATATAGATTACACTAAAAACGTATGCGAATATGAAGCGTTGGTCTTAGAATTAGAGGCTGCCAAGAAGATAAAGATAAATAACTTAGAGGTATACAGAGATTCAGAGTTAATAGTCAAACAAATAAACCGACAGTACTTAGCCAAGCACCCCAGATTAAGAACATACAGAAATTGTGCCTGGGATCTCATGGAAAAATTTTTCTTGTCTGTAAATGTCCACTTTATCCCTCGCACAGAGAATTTACATGATGATGCATTGGCTAAAGCAGCTTCAACCTTCTCTCCTCCCACGACTTTCAAATTGAAGTATCACATTGAAATCAGATACAAACCATCTATACCAGACAATATCCAACACTGGCAGGTCTTTGAGGATGATGAACAAATTAAGAAATTTCTTGTAGCAATGGGTGAATTCTCCGAAACTCATGCAGACCAAGAAAATAAAAATGACCCGATATGGATCATGCAAGAAGGGGAAGATCCTAAAGCCTTCCGAGAAAAAATTGCGGATCATCGTATGCTGGTCCTTAAAAACAACCAGATTCTGAAAGGATTGATTCCTTTAGAAATACTTTTTGATCAGAACAACGTACCTGTAAAATCCACTTTACAACCCCAACCAGAAGAAGTGGAGGACTGTGATATAGGAATTGAAAAAGAATCCAGGGTGGTAAAAATATCCAAGTTCCTCCCTCCTGAAGTGAAAGTTAAGTATAAAGACCTACTCAAACAGTATAAGGATGTTTTCGCCTGGTCTTATGATGAGTTAAGAACATATGACACTTCCATAATTGATCACAAGATACCTTTGAAGCCTGGGGTCAAACCGTTTAGGCAAAATCTTAGGCAGATTAACCCCATTTTGTTACCTGTGATCGAAAAAGAAGTTAAGAAACTTTTAGTCGCGAAAATAATCGTACCTCTGAGATACTCAGACTGGGTAGAAAACCTGGTCTCGGTCAGGAAAAAGAGTGGGGAAATCAGAATGTGTGTGGACTTCCGAAACTTAAATAATTCGTCTCTCAAGGACAATTATCCGCTGCCCAAAATGGACCATGTGCTAGAAAAAGTAGTTGGAGAAAACCGAATGTCTATGATAGATGGGTTCTCTGGTTATAATCAAATCGCCATGAATGAACAAGACAGGGAAAAAACTGCTTTCACCACACCATGGGGTACTTTCATGTACGACAAAATGTCTTTTGGTTTGATGAATGCAGGGGCCACATTCCAACGCGTTATGGACATTGCTTTCATAGGAGAAAGGGATAAGTTTGTAGTCATTTACCTCGACGATTTGACGGTTTTCTCTAAAACCGATGACGAACACTTGATGCATCTTAAATAGACTTTCGAAAAATGCCGCAGGTTTGGTCTATCTTTAAACCCAAAGAAATCACATTTCGCCATGTGGGAAGGTAAGCTTTTGGGCCATATCATATCTAGGGATGGAATCAGGATTGATCCTAAGAGGATTGAAGCAATAGATACTATAAATATTCCCAGAAATGTAAAAGAGATTCAATCTTTCATAGGAAGAATACATTTTTTACGAAGGTTTATCCCGAATTTCACTGAGATTGTAAAATTGATCACAGGGATGTTGAAGAAGGACAATGGAGTAAATTGGACAACCGAGGCCAGAGCATCGTTCGCGCATATTAAGAAAGTCATAAGTGAGGCACCTGTGTTAGCAAGCCCCGACTATCTAAAAGATTTTCTTATCTTCTCGTTTGCCTTCGAACACACTATCACTGCGGTGCTCCTACAAAAGAACGAAGAAGGATTCGAACAACGGATCGCCTTGGTCAGCAAAAGCCTTAGAGACGCAGAACTGAAGTATGATATAATAGAAAAACAGGCATACACCATGGTAAAAGCATTAAAGGCATTCAGAACGTATGTACTACACTCAAAGATAATTGTGTACGTGCCTACCAGTTCTGTGAAAGATATATTGGTGCAACTGGACAACGATGGAAAAACAAGGCGATGGCTCGCAAAAATCCAAGAATTTGATCTGGAAGTCAAACCGACCAAATTGATAAAAGGGAAAGGCCTGGCCAAACTCTTAGCTGAGTTGAATTTCAGAGCCCTAGATATCAATTGCCTGCAGGAAGGCGATGAAGACATGGACCTAAACGAGATGAATGAGGAAACAAGTCCAAACAAGATCAAAGACAAGTTCTTATCATCGGGCTGGTACAGAGACATAGTGTCATACCTGCTAACTCTAAATTGCCCAAATGAGCTATCACCATCTAAAGCCAAAACTTTAAAACTCCATGCAGTTAAATATTGTATCGCCGAAAGTCAGCTATATTGGAAAGATCCACTCGGTTTCCTGTTAGTCTGTTTAGTTGAATCGGAAACTCAGCGGGTTATAGATGAATTTCATGAGGGAGTCTGTGGGGGGCATCACGCATGGAGAGCTACAGCTTACAAGATCTTGAGGGCTGGGTACTACTGGACAAAGCTCTTTTCAGACGTCAACGTCAAAGTGTGTGCCTGCAACCCTTGTCAACTATTCGTAGGTAAACAAGAGCTCCCGGCACTGCCTCTAGTTCCAGTCAAAGCTGAAGCCCCATTTTAGCAATGGGGTCTAGACTTCATAGGCGAAATTAATCCCCATTCCAGTGCTCAACACAAGTGGATCTTAACAACTACAGATTATTTTACTAAGTGGGTGGAAGCCATTCCAACCAAAAGGGAAACAGACTCGGTGGTAATCGATTTCTTAGAAGACAATATTTTGTCAAGATTCAGTTGCCCTCGAAAGATAGTTACTGACAATGCCCAGGCCTTTAAATCTATGGCTATGATCAGCTTCTGTCAAAAGTATAACATCGTTCTTGGCCATTACATAGCATATTACCCCCAGGGAAACGGATTCGCCGAGTCATCTAATAAGAGCCTGGTAAATATAATCAAGAAAGTATTGGATGAAAATAAAAGATCTTGGCACGTACACTTAAAATACGCACTATGGTAGAATCGCTTAAGCACTAAAAGGTCTATCGGCATTTCACCTTTTCAAATGGTCTATGGGACAGATGTTGTTCTACCTATAAACCTAGTGCTACCAGTAATGAAGTTATGGCAAGATCAAAATGAAGAACCCAATCGTGTTACCAGGAGGATTAACCAGCTGATTGAGGTTCAACAGCCTAGAGTCGAAGTAGATGAAAAGATGCAGAAGTACCAATATGACATGAAAGCATTATTCGACCACAAAGCACAGGACAGATAATTCCTCCCAGATGATTTAGTGTTAAGATGGGATGCAAGAAAGGAAGAAGCAACAAAACATGGTAAATTTGACCACCTCTGGTATGGGCCATTCAGGGTCTCGGCTCTGGAAGGAAAAAATTCTTTCCTACTGGAAAATATAGATGGAGAAGTCCTCAACGCCCCTGTCAACAGGCGGTATCTGAAGCATTACATGACGTAACAATCACCAGACTTAAAAAAAAAAGAAAATAAATAAAAAAAATAAAATTTTTATTATATATATTTTTCGTGTACATATATGTATTTTTTCATTTAAACATTGCTCTTGATGTTATTTTTTCGTTCATGAACTTTCGACACATTTCGGATAATCTTTGTATTTGCCTCTTACAGGATTCCAACTGCACACAAAATGACAGGAAAAGTAAACCGAAAGTTGGTCTCGTAAATAAATCAGCTTAAACAGGTGATATCCAAGAAATTCGATATTTTGCAAAGAAATTGAAACGAAAAGGTATAGATGAATTTTCCTAAAGGACATGTTTTAAAGGAGTATTAAAAGAATCCGAGGTTAACGTCATCCAAATAGCAATATCATCTAAACTGATAAATAACAAAATTGTTTCGTTGTTTAATCATAAGTGAAAACAAATTAAATAATTCACCCAATTTAAAAGTAACCGGTCAAAGTAATGTATCCTCGAAAAAGATCTACATGAGTCAGTTTCAAATTTTTGACCTCTGTATTTTCAATCCGTAAGTCACCGCCTGTCACCCTTTTCTATCCCCGAGTTTACCTTTCGAAGAGTCAACATCTTTCCGTTTCGCATAAGAAGGGATAAGAGTTTTCTTTTCAACCTTATGAGCTTCAAAGCAGATTGTGAAAAGAAAGCGGGTCTTCACAATTACTCAATCACCTGCTAAGCGAAGGAACGTTTAGAGTGATCCTAGCTTTCCTAGGTTTTTCAACGACATCGGAGGATTGAAGCTTGCTCAAATAGAATCCCCTAAGAAGTTATTTTCCTTTTTCTCCCTAAGAATGAAGGTGTTGTGAAGGTCAAGGGAAGGTTGGTACCGAGTAATCAAAGTAAGTTGACAGACCTATAATGCAAAATATTACACAGATATCAACCCTGATACAAACTGATTGCCCCCATCTTCGCGCTCTAAAAAGAAAATTATAAGACAGGTGGTGAAAGGAAATTCAGAAATGATTGCCCCCACCTAGTCCAAGAGACGATGAAAGGAAATTCAAAAATGATTGCCCTCGTCTCAGCATTTAAATGCATAAATATATTCCGAAGTGGTGAAAGGAAATTCAGTAAAAGGGGCCAGATAACTTCACCGGGGTACTGAACAGGCTCGCTGGAAGTGAAGCAATATCTGAGATATCTGTAAGGCTGTTATACATGAATATCACTCTACTCTGGTAACCAATGCTTTTTAAAACCTTATCCACATCCCAAATTCAGACGAGACTTCCCAATTAAAAACATATAATATTATTCTTTTGATGCAAGCCGATAGCCGCAAGATCTGTTGGGTCTCCTAGGACTATCTCGATTGTCTTAAAGCAGACCTAAACTTAGTAGCGGGAAAGATAAAGTTGTGAAAGGGACTACAGCTAAGTTTAAAAAGAGTATCTGATTTTG